>OY747706.1:9734029-10001529 GCA_963556495.2 Valencia hispanica
ATCCATCTGTCCATCCATCCATCCAGCCATCCGTCCATCCGTCCATCCATCCCTCCATCATCCATCCATCCATCCATCTGTCCGTCCATCCATCCATCCATCTGTCCGTCCATCCATCCGTCCGTCCGTCCGTCCGTCCATCCATCCATCTGTCCGTCCATCCATCCATCCGTCCATCCATCCATCTGTTCATCTGTTCATCTACCCAGATTCATTCTGAAGTATTTACTTAACTCCACTCCACATTCTCATCACATCTCTTTCACCCTTAGTTCATGGAATCTGCTTAATGAAGCTCATAATCTCCTCTAACTAATGTTTGAATCCAGATTTAGGGTGGAGTTATTAAATCTCCTCAGAGTAGCTATTTTTGTCTGGTCAGACGTTAATGAGAGCCACATGTCTCTAACCCAGCTGTTGTTTTACCTCAGGTACCGCATGAGGAAGCACAGCTGTCCCAACTGTAACTACTCATGGTGTGAAAACATTAAAGACAGCGACATGAAGCTCCGCAAAGTAAGAACGCCTCGTCCTGCACCTGGTTAAATATCAACATGTCCGATCTGATGGAGCAGACATGCTTCCTCTCTGCAGGTCGACTTCATCTGGATCAATAGAGACCAGAAATCCTTTGAATGGTTCGTTAGTTTGCTGACCAAACTGGAGATGGATCAGGCGGACTTGGAGTCAGAGGGTGAGAGTTCAAACCGTAGATGGAGACAAGAAGATGACTGGACCTGGGAGCTAAGCTGCAGCAGGTCTGCAGGGCTGAAGAAAAAAATAAACCCAGATTATTTTACATTATTTAAGCAAGATCGAGATGATGTAAATCTGTTATAAATGAAAACCAATCACAGCAGGTTCTCAGGACTGACAACTCAGTTGGTTTTGTTAACATTTAGTTTTAATTATATCCACACTGTTGCGTCATTTCATTATGAGTCTCTGCTTATTGCTGCGGCCTCAGAGGAGGTGTTGGGTTTATTAACACAGCTGCCGTTTGTCAGGTCAGTTCCTGGAGATGCACATGTACATGACATCGGCTCTCGGCAAGAACGACATGAAGGCCATCGGCCTGCAGATGGCGCTAGACCTTCTGGCCAAGAAAGAGGAGAAAGACTCCATCACGGGCCTGAGGACCAGAACTCAGCCAGGCCGACCAGAGTGGGAGAAGGTGGGGCTCGATTGGTGTCCGTATCCGATCCATCAGAACTGCAGCTGATATCTGACATTACAGACTGAAAAGACTACAAAGATTAGAAGTTTTTTGTTCCAGGAAGAAACTCCAGGGCCTCCAAAGCCATTGTCCTGCATTTTATGGCTGCATCCCTGCTGCAACGCATTAAATCAAATGAATGGTTGAGGACCAGGCCTTTGCAAAACTTGCTGACATTCCAAGGAGGTATTTCAGCCTTTTGATTCAAGTGCACCAGAGCAGGGATGCATCCAGAAGTTGCAGGAACAGGGGAAGAAAGATCAGAGTTGAAGGATCCAAAAGGTAGCAGGGGGATTTAAACATGTCAAAATAAAAATATTGATCTATTGTTTCCATATACAGCATTTTCTGAAAAAGTCCTGTGTTGTGCCAGTTAGTCCAACAACCGGTTCTAAATTCAGTTCAACCAGGTCAAAATGAACTCATTCATGTTCACATTTCTCCATCTACTCATTCTGAACCAAGTTCACAGCTCTAACATGAGCTAGTTCTCATTCATCTACCATATTTTGTCTGAAATTAACTTTTACGATTACTCATGTAGGCCAGGATATAGCAGATGAAGGTACAATCCTCCAATGCAGCAGTTGAAACTTTCTCTCTTCGTTTGTTTCCCACCATCGCTGTTCCTGAAGCAGGTTTTCTTGCTTTGTTTCTGCAGATAAAGAGTTTGTGTCTGTTTCTAAATGCAAAAGCTGAATTACCTATCCTAATTTGGGGTTAAGTGCCTTAACCGGGGGGGGGGGGGCATTGACATATATTGTGAGGTGGAAGCTGCAGTCGAACCCGCATCTTTCGGATTGCAAGATGACTCCACCTCTGATTGAGCCGCAGTCGTCTACGATGTTTATCTGGGGGGAAAAAAGTTAAATGCACGGGGCACTGGACATCTGAAGGTCTTTTAGAGTTTCCATCAAACTCAGGTTCCTGCTTAGACCTGTTCAGTTCGATTACTACGGTTCCCCCTAGTTTTTGGGTTTTGTGGGTACGCTTGCCCGATTTAGTGAAGAAACCGGCGTGCTGTGATGCAGTCTGGTTTGCAGTGCAGCCCTCCCAGTTCCGATCCATCCAAGGCGAGGCAAGTTTATTTGTATTGCAACACTTTCAGCGACGAGGCAATTCAAGGTGCTTTACATGATGAGGTAAAAAATAAAAACTGCAGAAATATAAATAGAAAACACAACATCGACGCAAAAGAACATTAAAACGTACTACTGTTATGACGTTCCAGCTATTATAAATCAATGGCAACTCTAACGTTTTTAGCCCTGATTTAAAGGAACTCAGTGTTTCAGCAGCTTTGCAGTCATCTGGAAGTTTGTTCCAGATTAGAGGAGCATAGAAACTGAAAGCTGTTTCTCCATGTTTGGTTCTGATTCCAGGGATGTTGAGTAGACTGGAATTAGAGGACCTGAGTGGTCTGGGGAGGGTTGGTATAGTAACAGTAGATCTTCAACATATTTTGGTGCTAAGCCATTCAATGATTTATAAACTAATAAAAGTATTTAGAAGTCTATTCTCTGAGCTACAGGGAGCCAGTGTAAGGACTTTAGAACTGGGGTGATGTGCTCTACTTTCCTGGTTCTAGTGAGGAACACGAGCAGTAGCGTTCTGGATCAGCTGCAGCTGTCTGATTGACTTTTTAGTAATCAATCCGACTAAATATAAACGCATGGATGAGTTTTTCCAGGTCCTGTTGCGACATCAGTCATTTAATCCTAGAAATGTTCTTCAGGTGACAGAACCCTGACCTTGTTATTGCCTTTATGTGACCCTGGAGGTTCAGGTCTGGGTCCATAACTACACCTAGATTTCAGGCCTGATCAGTAGTTTCTAGCTGTATTAACTGAAGCTGTGTGCTGACTGTTAACTGTTCCTCTTTAGGTCCAAAAGTAATCACTTCTGTTTTGTTTCTGTTCAGCTGGAGAAAGTTATGGCACATCCATCCATTGATTTGCTTAAAGCATTCATTTAGGGTTTAAATGGGTTCATAGTCACCTGGCGACATCGTAATGTAGAGTTGAGTATCATCTGCATAGTTATAATAGTTAATCTTATTGGTTGTTATAATCTGGGCTAGTGGGAGCATATAGATATTAAATAAGAGGAGCCCCAGGATGGAGCCCTGATGCACCCTACATGTGATTTTGTTCGTTCTGATGAAAAGTTTCCTATTGAAACAAAGAAGTCCCTGTTCTTTAGGTAAGACTCAAACCAGGCAAGTAGTGTATCAGAGAGTCCGACCCAACTCTCCAGTCGTTCCAGTAATATATCATGAGGAACAGTGTCAAATGCTGCACTGAGGTCCAACAGAACCAGCACTGTGGTTCTACCACAGTCTGTATTTATGCGGACGTCATTGAAAACTTTGATAAGTGCAGTCTCAGTGCTGTGGTGAGCACAGAAACCGGACTGAAAAACATCAAAGCGGTTGGTCGTTGTTAGGAAGCTATTTAACTGCTCAAGTACAGTTGCTCGTGTGTTTGTATTTCTGTCCTGCAGGTGTTCCAGAAACTGTCTGAGGAAAACAAAGGAAAAGTGCACGTGTTTTACTGCGGCGCTCCGGCTCTGGCCAAAGTCATCAAAGCTCAGTGTGAACACTTCGGCTTCAACTTCTACAAGGAAAACTTCTGAGGATGTTGTTATGAGGACGAAACCTGAAGGAACAGCAGCTCAAGGGTGTCTCCAATAAACACAGGGAGCAACCTGGGGTCCCACTAAAGATTTAAGACTCTAATTTAGACTTTGTTGGGTTTATGGTTAGATTTAAGCTAGGAATTCGGTTATGAATGTTTTAGACTGAACTGTAAATCGTAAAAATATGAATCAAAACTATTGGGATTAAAGGTAATTTCTATTGTAAAAGAAATAAAGCCATGAACTATTAATGTTCGAGTCATTTTTATTTTATTATATTATTCGATTCGTTATTTATTTCAGTATTTCAATAAGTGGGATTCATTAAATGGATGCATTACACAGTGATAATCTATTTCAATGATTTTTTTCTGTTCATTATCATGGCTAATAACAGAAATGGCTAATAAAAACAGAAAATGTGAATATTACATAAGCTCAAAATGTTTCTTTTTAATACAAAAACGTCTTGCTACAGAAAAGTATGTTGATGTACTTTACAGTGTCTACAGTCGATACTTGGTTGGGGATCCTTTTGCTTGAATTACGGCATCAGTTCGGCGTGGCCTGGAGGAAATCAGCCTGTGGTTCTGCTGAGGTGTTATGGAAGCTCAGCTTGTTTTATGAACGGCCTTCATCTCGTCTTCGTCTTGACAATACTCCATAGATTCTCTATTGGGTTAAAGGTCAGAACAGCTCGCTGGCCAATCAGATACTTTACCATCATGGTCATTGAACCATCTTTTGGTGCCTTTTGGCAGCGTGGGTCGGGTCCTGCTGTAAAATATAATCATCTCGATGAAGCTTGGCATCAGATGGCAGCACGAAGTGCTCCAAAATCTCCCGATGTAACGCTGAGTTTGGACTTGATAAAACCCAGTGGACCAACACCACCTTTGAATCTCCCTCAAACTCTTGATTGGGCTTTACTTCTCAATCCTCACAAGGCTGCAGTCAGTGGCGGTTCTAGACCAAATTCGCCAGGGTGGGGCCAGTGTTTGTTCATGGGGGCACAGAACAAAAAACAAGCAAACAAAAAACAGGGCAATATTTCACAGTTTCATTTATTAAGTGTGTCACAGAGCCATATACGGCTCTAAAGTTGCAGGTTGCAAACCTCTAATCTAGCGGATGAAAACAGCGATCCTATCTCAATACAGCAACTTATTTTTTTATTCATCGATAAATTAAAACTGTGAAAGTAAAAAATTAAATTGGTTCAAGGGACCGATTAGCTATGGTTTTTGTTCCAGTGCATTTCATGATAAGAAGTTGTAGTCATCCCTGTCAGCTACAAAACCTTTTCTACTCCACTTTTTCCTTCCACTGAACTTTCCATCTGTATACTTCAGTAAAGCACAATGTAAACAACCGGCTTCTTTAGCAATGAGCTGTGGTATAAAACAACTTATGTCTGAAATATGTCTAAAACTTTTTAGTTGATTGCGTTTGCTGGTGCCTTGTTTTTAAATAATAGCTCTGTCATTACGTCAGTGGGTGATTTTTAAACCGTTGGTGTGATTTTATCCTAATTAAGGAGCTCCAGTCGACCCAAGAGGAACTTCTCTGTTAAGTTTAACAAACCAACCAGATTTCCTGGTACTTTTATTGTTGGAATGCTAATGTTCCTCTTCTTCACCTTGCGTTGGTGTTTATTTTTTAAATAATATAAAATAAAAATAAACATTCCCCTTGCATCAGTGGAGTTCGGTTGCTCTGTGCTCTGGAAACCAGCCTGCTGAGTTAGCCTGGTTAGCTGGATGCGCAGCAGCAGAGTGCCGTCTGGCAGCTACTTAACCATCGGACCGATGCCTCAGAAATCACCCTGGGTCGGGTTTTACCTCCTTTGGGATGAACTCTGGTCGCTAATTTGAACGGAACCTGCCCAACAGAGCGACCCGCAGCCGCGGATGTTTCTGTTTGAAGGGTTATATTGTCCAGCGGCTGACTGAAGCTAGCCTGTTAGCAGCTAACCCGTTAGCAGCGGCTGTGAAGGTAGGCCGAGCTCCGCTGGTTTGGCTTTAAATATGTTTAAATGTATTCACTCCGTGCTTCTAATGCTGGATTTAACCTCACACTCTTTACCCTCTCTGTTTTTATAAAAGTTGTTTAGGAACACTAAACATATTTAAACCACAATCAACTCTTGTCTTTAGCTTAATCTATAGGTTAGCTGCTCAGATCGAGCTAACATTACCAGATTAACGATTACTGGTTAGTTAGTGTCCCTTTTGGGTTAGTTAGAGACTTTGCTGTAGTTGAACTGTGCTTTGGTGATCTGGTATGTTGAAAACCAGCGGATGTCGTTTTTAACATTTTTGTTTTAGACGTTAGTAAGCGGTAGTGGGACAAACTGTTTTCAAAATGGTTTTTTTTTAGACCTTCAGTTGATTTTCTAATGTTTTTATTTATGTAGTAACAATAAGTTAAACATTTTTCACTTTTATGGTAAAGATTGACAGTTTAAAAAGTCACATAAACGAGACAACTATCAATTAAAAATACACAAATGTTGTTTTCATTTAAAAAAATAAACATTTTCAACAATTCAGTTCAAATAGACTTTATTGAGTTACGAGAACATCCATTTTCTCTTTGGGATAACAGAGAAATTTAGTGTTCTTGTCACTTAAATCGTCCAAGTATCTTCAAATCACACTATCCACAAAGTCGTTGTGAACGGTAATGCTGTGGGCACGAAGGAACTCTGGTAGCTGTCAGTCTTGCAGCGAACCTGAAGAGGCCTCTGACTGAAGACAGTCTCGTGACGTTATAACGGCTCAATATCCAGGCAGCAGACACGATTTCCCACTGTAACATTCCCATCAATTGTTGGAAAGCACTGCTAATCCAACTCATTTGTTTTTGCCGCTCCTCTTTAAATGTTTGTCTTGGCTGCAGACGTTGGAGACGGGGATTATGATGGATGGAAAGAGATGGTTTGAACTTTCTTTCTCTCTGATGGTTTTGTGGAATCTGCTCTCTCTTTTTTTTGTTTGTTGTTTTTGTTCGCCGCCTCCTGTTCCATCTGTCGGATGGCAGCGGTGGGAACAGTGTGTGGCGGAGATGATCTTCTGCTCCAGCATAGCTCTCTGTAGAAGGTCCCGGATGGCTGCAGGTCTCTACCGGTAACACGCTGAGCCGAGCGGCTGACCGCCTCCAGCTCTGCTTCCTCCGTGTAGACTGGAGCTCCTTCCTGCAGGTTTCCTGTCGTTCACAGTGTGCTCCTTGGTTCTAGTAGCACAGTTTGGTCCCATCACCACAACAGCAGGGGGATATGGTTGATTTATGTAGCGTTTAGGTCATCCAGTTGTTTCAAAAAAGAACTGAAGTTCAGATATTGGATTTTCATAATAAGTCCAGCCACACAAAACTAATGTTGCAATGAATATATCAATTTGGTTTAACCTCTGATTTACATTACTACTTTTATTTTTATTTTTTTTACGTCATGGGGATCCAGGTAGAGAAATTGTAATCTGCGCTTGAATCACAGCAGTGCAGTTCTTCTAAATGCAACAGGGTGATATTCATTTATGCATCTGATCAGTTAGGTTAATATAATTATGCATCGTGATTTTGCTCATCTTTTTTTCTTCAGGATTTTGACAGTAAACCTGCCAAAATTGAAATCATCCTAATATTTGTTCAGTCATCTGTTCCGATTGATTTTAATATATATATATTTTTGCATTGATTCCGAACCGTAAACTCGTGATGCACCTATATGAAAGCTTGGGCCAATATCGATACCCGATATTAAGACTGCTGTTATGGCCGACAACCGTTATCCACAGATATCATACAGTGAGGAACATACGTTTTTGAACACCCTGCGATTTTGCAAGTACTCCCACTTAAAAATTATGGAGGGGTCTGAAATTCACATTGTAGAGGCATTTCCACTGTGAGAGACAGCATTTTTTTTGTTTATTTTGGAAATAACATTGTCTGATTTTTTAATGATTTATTTGTATTTTATTGCTGCACATAAGTAGTTGAACACCTGGCAATCAGCAAGAGTTCTGGCTCTCAAAGATCTGTTACTCTGACTTTAAAAAGTCCACCTCTACTCCACTTATTAATCTAAATTAGTAGCACCTGTCTGAGCTCGTTAAAGACATCTGTCCACCCCACAGTCAGCCAGACTCCAACTACTACCATGGACAAGACCAAAGAGCTGTCAAAAGACACCAGAGACCAAATTCTAGAGCTCCACTAGGCTGGAAAGGGCTACGGGGCAAATAGATCAACTGTTGGAGCAATTGTTAGAAAATGAAAGAGGCTAAAGATGACTGTCAGTCTCCCACGGACTGGGGCTCCATGCAAGATCTCACCTGGTGGGGTATCACTGATGATAAGAAATGTGAGGAATCAGCCCAGAACTACAGGAGGAGCTGGTCAACGACACAGAGAGCTGGGACCACAGGTTCAAAGGTTACTGTCGGTAGAACACTACGCCGTCATGGTTTTAAATCATGCATTGCATAGAAAGGTTCCCCTGGTCAAGTCATCACATGTACAGGCCCGTCTGAAGTTTGCCAATGACCATCTGGATGATCCAGAGGAGGCATGGGAGAAAGTCATGTGGTCAGATGAGACCAAAATAGAACTTTTTGGAATAAACGCCACTCGCTGTGTTTAGAGGAAAAAGAAGGATGAGTTGCATCCCAAGAACACTGTCCCTACTGTGAAGCATGGGGGTGGAAGCATCATGTATGGGGGAGCTTTTCTGCAAACGGGGACAGGACGACCGCACTGTATTAAGGAGAGGACGAATGGGGCCATTTATTGTGGGATTTAGAGCAACAACCTCCTTCCCTCAGTCAGAGCATTGAAGATGGGTCGTGGCTGGGTCTTCCAATATGACAATGACCCGAAACACACAGCCAGGATAACCAAGGAGTGGCTCCATAAGAAGCATATCAAGGTTCCAGAGTGGTCTAGCCAGTCTCCAGACCTAAATCCAATAGAAAATCTTTGGAGGGAGCTGAAACTCTGTGTTGCTCAGCGACAGCCCCGTAACCTGACAGATCTAGAGAAGATCTGTGTGGAGGAGTGGGCCAAAATCCCTGTTGCAGTGTGTGCAAACCTGGTCAAGAACCACAGGAAACGTTTGAGCTCTGTAACTGCAAACAAAGGCTTCTGTACCAAATATTAACACTTATTTTCTCAGGTGTTTAAATACTTATGTGCAGCAATAAAATACAGATAATTTCTTTAAAAATCAGACAATGTGTTTTCATGAATCTTATTCTTTTAAAATGCTGTTTCTCACAGTGGAAATGCCTCTACAATGTGAATTTCAGACCCCTCCATAATCTCTAAATGGGAGAACTTGCAAAATCGTAGGGTGCTCAAATACTTATGTTCCTCATTATTAAATGTTCCTCACTGCATATAATTATTTACCCTTTTAGCACCGTGAAAAAAGGGATGTGTATTGGTAAAAATCTGCCGATACGATATGCATCACGATACAGGGGAGACGATACGATATACCGCGATACTTTGAGTAAGACAATAGACTGATTTTTTAAAACTGAATTTAACTGTAAGAAAACTGTCACAGCAGTCTAAACACTCCAACCTGTTTCATACTTTAACACATCCAGTTTTGTTACTAGATCTAGTTGATCCACTGGAACAAAGAAAGTGAAAACAGCCACAAACTACCAGTTATACTTTAAATTTTACTACAAAAATGACTTATTAATGGTTCCATTCAAATTCTTCAAAAAAATCTATATTTTGAATATCGATACAGTATTGTGACATAAAACATTGCGATATATCAGCGTATCGATATTTTCTTACATCCCTAATTTGGTATATTATCATATATACACATTACCTAATAACATGCCTTATAGAATCACAAGAAATGTTAACAGAAGTTTTCCATATATTATTTTTGGCGAGTAGAGTTGTAAAATTGTGTAATGTCTCGTTAAATCGGGTGTATTGCGGCCATTGTAGATTAAAAAAAAAAAAGAAAAAAAAGAAATAACATAAAAAATGGAGTAAATTTCTGTCAAAAGATCTTGAGATTAAATTCACACATTTTCAAGAAGAAACTCAGAAATACTCTGATGTTAAAAAGTAGTAAACTTTTGATATTTAAACTAAAATATATTTTCTGGAATTGTGAGTTCAGAAAAAATAAAAACAGAAAAATACGTTGCTGAGATTTTAAACCAGTTATGTCCGACAAAAAAATCCCGGTCCTATAAGATTTAAGTGTTAAATTTACAAGATGCGCACCTGGATGATTTCAAAGGCGTAAGTGGTTCATGTGGCTCTTCTTCGGGATCAGAACGATTTCCCCCGGGTTCAGACTCACCATGAACGAGTCGAGAAAACAGCGTACTCCTTTATAAACTGTACTTTCTATTAAACAAGTGGCTATCAAAACAGCATACCCAGACAAACGCTGGTCTGCTGTTTTGATAAAGTAAGCTAAACTGACAGGCGGCGGTATAAAAATAAACTTACGGTGTGCTATTCTGACAGGGTGGGCCAAACTGACAGAACATCCAACCTCCCCGGTGACTGATTTCCGTCGCTGTGAATGCGCGTCACGTTTTTCTTTGCCTAGCGCTGTCCAATCGTTTTGAAGAGACAACCGTAGATCCCGCCCCCAGGATCTAGTTTGTCTGTCTACCAAATTTGGGTGACTGTCACCAAACAAAGCTAAATGTTATGAAAAACACAGTTCAAAATAGTTTAAACTGAAGTGCAAGATGTTAAGAGAAAACTAACATTTCTTTCTGAATTCCTTATCATTTATAAATTTAGTGTCGCACAAAAATAAAGCTGCACATATTTCAATTAAAAACGATTCAAGTTTAACAGGTTTTCTTTTCCTTTTTAAATGGAGAGAAAAAAAACATTCAACTTAAAATATCTAGTGTAAATATGAACACTGGACATCAGTATTTATCTTCCTTGCTGGTGGAAAGTACTTAGGCACACCTTGATGACATCATCAAAATGCGCAATCACGGTAGGACGGTATAGTCAAAATCTCTACCACTGGTTAAATTTATATGATTCCTACCTTATACCGTTTATATTGCCCATTACTAGCAGAAACGATATAAATTTAGCCAACTGTAGATATTTTTGACGATACGTGACACGCCGTGATGGCACATGTTGATGATGTCATCAAGCTGTGCCTACTCTGTACGAGCTATGCAAGGATACTAATAATGATTTTCAGTGTTCGTATTTACATTAGATATTGTACGTTTAAAGTTTGTTGTTTTTCTATTTAACGGAAAAGAAACCTGTTCAACTTTATGCGTTTTTAGTTCGAATATGTGCATCTGTGTTTTTGTGAAGTATTGAATTTATAAGTAAGTCTTTAGGAAAGCAGGAAGATATGTTATTTCTCTTTATACACTTTGCATTAGAGCAACTTATAATTTTGAGGGTTTTCTAACATTTAACTTGTATTTTTATTTAAAATATCTTAATCTTTATTTATGTTATGGGAATTTTTGTGTTGCATTGTTTGGAAAAAAATTGTAGCACACGTTAATAATTACTTCAAAGGTGGTGAATTGAAAAAAAAACATTTTGCACAATAATTGTTTAAATGGCATTTAATCCGTTTTTGAAGTCAATGGTCTGCAGGTCATTTTGACATCTACAAATACGAGAAAATACAGGTCCTTCTGAAAAAATTAGCATATTGTGATAAAGGTCATTCTTTTCCATAATGTAATGATAAAAATTAAACTTTCATATATTTCAGATTCATTGCACACCAACTGAAATATTTCAGGTCTTTTATTGTTTCAAAACTGATGATTTTGGCATACAGCTCATGAAAACCCAAAATTCATATCTCAAAAATTAGCGTATTTCATCCGACCAGTAAAAGAAAAGTGTTTTTTAATACAAAAAAAGTCAACCTTCAAATAATTATGTTCAGTTATGCACTCAATACTTGGTCGGGAATCCTTTTGCAGAAATGACTGCTTCAATGCGGCGTGGCATGGAGGCAATCAGCCTGTGGCACTGCTGAGGTGTTATGGAGGCCCAGGATGCTTCGATAGCGGCCTGAAGCTCATCCAGAGTGTTGGGTCTTGCGTCTCCCAACTTCCTCTTCACAACATCCCACAGATTCTCTATGGGGTTCAGGTCAGGAGAGTTGGCAGGCCAATTGAGCACAGTAATACCATGGTCAGTAAACCATTTACCAGTGGTTTTGGCACTGTGAGCAGGTGCCAGGTCGTGCTGAAAAATTAAATCTTCATCTCCATAAAGCTTTTCAGCAGATGGAAGCATGAAGTGCTCCAAAATCTCCTGATAGCTAGCTGCATTGACCCTGCCCTTGATAAAACACAGTGGACCAACACCAGCAGCTGACATGGCACCCCAGACCATCACTGACTGTGGGTACTTGACACTGGACTTCAGGCATTTTGGCATTTCCTTCTCCCCAGTCTTCCAAATGACATGCAAAATTTGCTTTCATCCGAAAAAAGTACTTTGGACCACTGAGCAACAGTCCAGTGCTGCTTCTCTGTAGCCCAGGTCAGGCGCTTCTGCCGCTGTTTCTGGTTCAAAAGTGGCTTGACCTGGGGAATGCAGCACCTGTAGCCCATTTTCTTGCACACGCCTGAGCACGGTGGCTCTGGATGTTTCTACTCCAGACTCAGTCCACTGCTTCCGCAGGTCCCCCAAGGTCTGGAATTGGTCCTTCTCCACAATCTTCCTCAGGGTCCGGTCACCTCTTCTCGTGGTGCAGCGTTTTCTGCCATACTTTTTCCTTCCCACAGACTTCCCACTGAGGTGCCTTGATACAGCACTCTGGGAACAGCCTATTCGTTCAGAAATTTCTTTCTGTGTCTTACCCTCTTGCTTGAGGGTGTCAATGATGGCCTTCTGGGCAGCAGTCAGGTCGGCAGTCTTACCCATGATTGCGGTTTTGAGTAATGAACCAGGCTGGGAGTTTTTAAAAGCCTCAGGAATCTTTTGCAGGTGTTTAGAGTTAATTAGTTGATTCAGATGAATAGCTCATTTCATGATATGCTAATTTTTTGAGATAGGAATTTTGGGTTTTCATGAGCTGTATGCCAAAATCATCAGTTTTAAAACAATAAAAGACCTGAAATATTTCAGTTGGTGTGCAATGAATCTAAAATATATGAAAGTTTACTTTTTATCATTACATTATGGAAAAGAATAAACTTTATCACAATATGCTAATTTCTTGAGAAGGACCTGTACACTTTGCATTACAGCAACTTTTAATTTTTAGGGTTTTCTAACATTTAACTTGTATTTTATTTAAAATATCTTAATCTTTATTTATGTTATGGGAATTTTTGTGTTGCATTGTTTGGAAAAAAATTGTAGCACACGTTAATAATTACTTCAAAGGTGTTGAATTGAAAAAAAACATTTTGCACAATAATTGTTTAAATGGCATTTAATCCGTTTTTGAAGTCAATGGTCTGCAGGTCATTTTGACATGTACAAATACAAAAAAATACATCACAATAATACCGCAATATAGGTTTGAGGCCTTGTCGCCCAGCCCTACTTTCACTCCCTCTCCTCTGACAGAGATTGATGCGTAAATCTACAGAAATATCTGATATTACCCAGATCCACGCTTCTCTAACTGAGACCTCAGCCACACAAATGCTGTGGCTGAGGTCAGGGGAAGGTTAGGCATAAAACAGGTTCACCCGTGTGGATTATATCTGATCTTTATTATGCCAAACGTGTTTACACCTTAATCTCACCGTGACACATCATCTGGCGACACGCCGCTGATTTACGGTTAATCCCTCAGCTGATGCCGGGTTGTAGCGGAGCTGGGTGGGGATGAGATATGGGACTCTAAATAAAGCTTTGTGTCGCTACAATCGGATTATGTGAACCACATTATGGGGGGAAAAAGGGGATCTGCACAAAGAATGTAAGAAAATATCGATACGCCGGTATATCGCGATATTTTATGTCACCATATTGTATCAATATTCAAAAGCAATCTATTTGTTTTTTTATTTGAATTTGAATGGAACCATTAATGATGGCCGTCATTTTTGTAGTAAAATTAAAAGTATAACCGGTAGTTTGTGGCTGTCTTCACATTCTTTGTTCCAGAGGATCAACTAGATCTAGTGATAAAACTGGATGTGTTAGAGTACGAAACAGGTTGGAGTGTTTAGAAAGCTGAGACAGTTTTTCTACAGTTAAATTAAGTTTCAAAAATCACAATATACGGTGGGGATCTGAATTGGCAAAAATCTGGTGACACGATATGTATCACAATACAAAGGGGACGATACGTGATATTGCGATACTATGAGTAATACTATAATATCCCGCTATAATAATATCCCTCTGTTTCTAAAACATAAAATAAAAATCAATATATTGCTTTTGAATATCGATACAATATTGTGACATAAAATGTCGCGATATATCGGCGTGTCGATATTTTATTGTTCCCCTAATATAGTGTTACTCATAGTATCGCAAAATATCACAATGCATCGTGTCGTGATACATATTGTATTGCTTTTTACCAATACACACCCCTAGCACGAAGTAAAATTAGATATGTGTGAAGCTGGATGAGGGGATGAATATGTAATGAATTTAAGCGGTTCTTTAAAAAGGTGTGCGGCACGGTTTTCCTACAGGGCTGTCGTTTTTGCAGCATTGCACGTCAAAATTTGAATAATTTTTAAGCATTACTTCCGTTTTAAGGTACATTTTACATATTTTACTCCTGTTCTAGAAATGCTCCGATCCTGTTGGAGCAGCTATTGTAAGTTCTGATTTGTTCTTTTTCTAGACTTTATCTTTTTTTGGTTTAGGACAATTATTCCCTCCGTTTCCAGATGCTGTACAGCTGGAAGGATTTTCGCTCTTAATTTTTATTTTTTTTTTACTTTTGGACAGTTGGTACTGACTTTACAACTGGGAGCAACTTGTTAGCATCTTAAAAGCTCAAATAATACCTGAACTATGATCCCAAATCTCGGAGTTGCAAAGGAGGCTACATGGATGCAGAGATGGAAGGAAGTACAAACCATCTCATTGGCAAACATCATATCCCCGACTCCAACGTCTCTCTCTGCCCGGCTTTCTAACAGTACGACCAGAAAGAGATTTATAGAGGAGCGGCAAAAGCAAATGAGGTGGATTAGCAGAGCTTTCCAACAACTGATGGTGTCATCCAGGACATCTTACTGTTGAATATCGTCTCTGCTGCCCAGATATTGAGCTGTTAGCGTGTGATTACGCATGCAACAGCCTTCCGTCAGAGGCTTCTTCAGATTCGATGCAACACAGACTGTTACTGGAGATCTTTCCTGTCCACAGCATCACCATCAACAGCGGCCGTTTGAAGATACTTTGGATGATATGAGTCACAACAACATTTAATTTACCCTTTGGGATAAATAAAGTATTTTTGAATTGAATTTGCATTCGGGTTTAGTACAATATTTTGTTTCTGGGGGGTATCGCCCCCCCCCTCTCTCTCTGACAAAAACATCAGAAACTGTCTTTGAAATTGCATTGCATTAAATCAGCAGTAGCTCCTTGGCATATTTAGGCAATTTCCAGAAAAATGTAACAAAACAGGATGTATATGCAGCATCCTCTGAACATCATGAAACAAAATAAATGCAGTAACTTTCGAATATAATAACAAAACACTTTATACAGTATTTTTCAGAAATATGGATGTAACATATTATGTTACATATTCCTGAAAAATCCTGTATTAAGAAAATCACCACTAGGGTCCGCGGACCCCCGGTTGAGGAAACACTGGTAAACAATACATAGCTAACGTTAGCCAGTAGCGATAGCTAGGTTTAAGTTAGCCGTTTGCGATTCTGATTGCTAGTTATTGTGGCATGATAAGAAATGCTTGTGCTGTTTTTAAAAATTTGTTTGTTTTTTTTTTATTTGGAACGAAATCCTTTCCGTTTTCGTTCTTTATCCAGTTGTGGGAAACACCTTGGTCCTCGGGACGCCCAGGAAACCTGTGCAAACCGTACGGTGGACGGTCCTGGTTAAAGCTGCTACACCGGATCTGCAAAACAAGCTAGCTTAAAACATAAACACAGTCACAGAACTCTCACCCCTCCCGTCGGCCATCATTCCCAGGCCACGCCCCCATGATTTAGAGATGAAATAAAAAACTTTTTTTTTATGCTAGCTTGTTTTGCAGATTCGGTTTAGCAGCTTTAAGTAAGGGCCTGTGTATCCCGCACGTCGTTTTCTTCCAAATCTGGAGTTTGTCCGCTATTAGAAAAGTCGATGACTATAAAACGTTTTAGGTAGAAATGATCTAAATTTTGCCAAAGATAGAGATTTTGACTATACTGGCCTACAGCGCTTTGTTGTTTTCCATTTAACGGAATAGAAACCTGTTGAACATTGAGCTTTTAATTTATTTAAAATATCTTCTTTTTTATGAGAATTTTTGTTGCGTTTTATGCACAAGGAATGATCTTTAAATGGCACAGTCATTTTGACATATATAAGTAAAATTAAATATATTGCAATAGACGTCATTACCGCACATACTTTTGATCATATCGCCATATAGATTTGAAAGATGAGGCCATTCACACAGTAGTAGTAGTAATAATAATAATAATAAAATAAAAATAATGCATCTGGTCCAGGGCCCGCCCAGCATCATTCCAAGGCTCACAAATATAAACCTCTCTCTGATTTATTTACGGGATGTTTTTAGTTATTTTGCATCAGAATGGATGTACTCGGGTTTTTTTTGCTCCTTTCTGGGTTAAAGTAAATGATGAAGGTGTGAAGATGGTTGTGCTTGTACATCTTCTTTTTTTTGTTTAACTTTTCCACCAGTAATCGATTATTTGAAGCCAATAATGAGGATTAGAAGCTGTCGTTAGAGGAAACGGCTGCTAATTTTGTGTAAAAGCGCTGACATTTGCTGCTTCGCTTTCATATTGATCCTCACATCCAACAAACAAAAAATGGGAATTCAGCTTCAATTCAGCCTCATGGTGGAAGCTGAAGCTGGCCCCCTGCCTCTTTTACCTTCACCCACGCTGCCATGACTGCAGCGTTGCGATGAAAACGAGGTGGAGATGTGCTGTGTCATGATTTATTGTGCACACTCGCGGCTCTTCCGACGGCGTTCCTGTCCCTGGGAGGAATGCTGCGGATGGAAACTCTGTAAGCTCGGGTGCTAATTAGACCTTTTTTAGCTCTGCAGCGATCAGCAGACTGACTGAAGCGAAATGATATGTTGTCATGGACGCAGATCTCTAACTGAGAATAAGCGTTTACTCTCTAAGCCTGTTGATGTTGGTTTAAGGGCTGCTGAGGAAGAGACGCTCCTCATCCTCTTTGATGCAACAGACGGTGTGATCAGGATGGGCGGGGCTCTCAGGGCGTGTCTACCTTGGTTGCTCCTCATGTCAGGATCAATGTTTTTTGCCTCCGTTCTGATGTGGAACATGTGAGAATATTTCTTAACGGATCTGTTTTGCTCTCCCAGCCTGGGGTCTGCATGGCGACAACAGACTGACGGCAACAGGAGTGAGCAGCCAATCAGCCGAGGGCCCCCCCAAGGTAGCAACATGGCGTCCCGTCAGAGGAACTCGGTCCGGATCCTGTCGAGCCGGGAGCGGGGATCCCAGACCTTCGGCTCACAGCGGCTCCTGCAGCTGCTGGTGGAGGAGAAGGTCCGCTGGATGAAATGGCAGAGTCAGGTGGGTTTTGGAGTGATTCCTAAACGTTTGGATCTAACGAAGCTGAACAGTCGTCCTCCTCCTGGAACACCAGCGGGTGGACGGTGCATGCAGCCGGGAAAGCCTGCTCCTTTCTTTAGGTCATGTACACACGTAGCCGGGGTTAAAAAAACAAAACAAAAAAAACGAATATCCTAACCACTTTGTTAAAAAAAAAAAATCTTTGTCCACACCTCTCCACATAAGTGCACATTCACAGACATGCAGTAGTTCCCCTGAATCCTATCCACTCAGAGTAACTTTCTATGTTTTAACCTCTACATAGAGCAGTAATTGAGCTTGTAAAAACAAACATACAAAAAGCTGTTGGACACAAACGGCACAAATGCCATTTCTGAGTGTAAACGCAGGTCGTACATGTGATGTTTGAGCATTTTTGTCAAGGAAAGTGACGTTGCAGAGCCTAAAACTACGGTGAAGCGCTTAAAACGGAGAAAGCGCAAATCTTCACTTTGGCCGGAGTTTTAAGAAAGATTCTATTCAGTGCCGTAAATCGTGTGGACGACGGGCCAGATCATAGAAAAATATCTTCCTTCTGTGAGATACCCGGCTACGTGTGGACAAGGCATCAGTCTGCCATCAACCACCACTGTGCTGGGCCCGGTTTCTCTTTTCTGGTGTGCCCCCATCATGCATGGGGCCTACCGCCTCCCATCTGCTAGGACTCTTTACTTCTCTGCCATTTATTTTTGTGATTTTCAGCAGGACAGCATTCATTTAAAGGGACAGTGTGTAATGTTTTCATTTGTTTACTTTCAAATTCTGTGTATCCCGTTCACAAACTTGTCCTTTTTTCCATTAATATTTCTCACCAACATATATTCTAAGTATTGGGGGTTTGCCGATTCACAAACGAATCAATTGAAACGTGCAAAATCGATAAAGATTCAAAAGGGTTGAAAAATCTATTATTTTGCATTATGATTAAATGAGAAAAACGTAAAAGTCTGGCGTGCCGCACGGACGTTTATAGGGGACGGACTGGCGGAAACATCATGGCTGCAGCTAGTGGTTAAGCCATGCAGCACGAAATTTACATAATACAGTAAATATTTTGCTCTTTAGTTGTGAAAGCAGCGTCATGTCCACTTTATATATATATATATATAACAAAAACACACACATTTCCTTTAGCTTTCTTTGAAAATATGACCATGATTATGAAACATATTTTGGGCATGTGTTGGTTTTATTTGTGGTTTGACATGAATAAAATAAAGAACATCACTTAGTTTGGATGCTTCAAAAGTAATCGATTTATAAACGAATCAAAATCGTGAGGCACTCAAGATGGAACACCTCTACTAAGTATTCCTAATAACTACATTTTCATATATATAAACTGTGCTCAACCCTCATGGTAAAAATAATTCTAAGGACTCCACTACCTTGTGTGTATATATCCAAAATGGCAAATAAATCAAATAAAATGAACAAAACAACATAGTTTGCTTGTTACATTAGCTTGGAGTCATTACAAATTTGCTAGTTGCCGTTAGCCATGAAATACTGCAAACATAATTAACATTAAATTAGCCAACATAAAAAAAACCAGTTTTTATTGCTCAACACATATTTAGATAAAGTTTTGATAAAAATACAGATTAAAACAAATGGACCCAATGGCTGGATTGAAAGCTGGAAGTTGTTGACATTTTGCCTTTTTGATGCGTGTGGGCTACCATAGCTGCAATACCTACTCTGAACTGCGTGGCGCTAAAGAGTTAAAGAAAAATAAAAAATGTACACGCTGTATCTTTTTTTAAGTGGTTTCGAATACCGGATGTTTTCGGATCTTCATTCATTGTGTTGGTTTGCGTCTGTTATAGAAAGTGGAGCTTCCAGACAGCCCTCGATCAACGTTCCTGCTGGCCTTCAGCCCTGACAGGTGATGCACACACACACGTTCATTTAGCTCTCCTTCCGGCTGCAAGATGGCTGCTCTTTTTGGGTTGAATCATGTTTCATCCATCCACGCAATCATATACCACTTAACAGAGGTCAATCCAATGAGGTAATCAAATTCAAAATTACTTTATTAATCCCAAAGGGAAATTAAATGTTGTAACTCATTGTGCAAGTTCCTTCAAAGATTTGTTGTAGATGCTGATGGCTGTGGGTAGGGATGATCTCCTGTAGCGCTCTGCAGATCTGAAGAAGCCTCTGACTGAAGACGCTCTGTAGTTGTATGACAGTCTGATGTAGAGGATGCTCTGGATCTATGGCGTCTTCTTTTCAACTCATCAGGGTTTTGTGGCTGTAGTTGAGGTCTTATTTGAGCTTTTGTGATGTTAATCAGCTGCTGCCAGTTGTAAACCACCTTGTTGCCATGGTTATGCATCATAACAAATGTCCAAAAATAAAAAGTATCAGCAAAAATCCTTCCAGCTGCACAGCCTTCAAAACCAGAGAGAACAGTTGTCCACAAAAACAATGTTTCTACCAAAAATGGAAGAATTAAAGTTTTAAAAAAGAAAAAAATATGAACCAAAGTAACAGAGCTACTCCAACATGCTGCCACCTTGAGCGGCGCAATTCCGGAATCGGTTCCCAGGGGAACCCAGCTCTTACTTCCTGTTCCCAGCATCTATATAGATAGATAGATCTATAGGTAGATAGAGATAGATGTATATATAGATAGATAGATATATAAAGGTCTATTTTATCTTATATATACATACATGAGTGTTACGGTTCAGCTAGGGAAGGGGGAAGTAACATAAACCCTGGTGTCAGGTGTTAAAATGGAGGAACAAAAGAGTTTAGTCAGAATAAAGCAGCAAAAACAAAATACAACGAACAGAAATGGTCTAAGAAGCTAAATTACGAAAGGTTTCAAAACTAAATCTGTGCCCCAAAACACAGGCTAAGGGAAGCCTTAAATAAAATACAGGGGCAAAACCAACTAACAATTTACCTAACTAAAATGAAGCAAAGTGTTATCCAACTTCAAAGTACTGTAAAATATAACACAAACAACTTAACAAGAGTACAGCACAAAATAGTCTAAAAGTACTGCTGGGCTTGACATGCAGAGGAAACACAAATATGGTTAACAAAATACGAGGCCCCAGTAAAAACAGGTGGCCGTAACAATGACTGATAGATCTAGGAAGGTGTCAGGCGGCTTCACAGCTCGACGTTGAGGTTTAGCAATGACCTGCAGGATTTACCCGTTTTCTTTTTTGTATTTCTCCACATTAACTCCTCCTTTGGTTCACTGATGCTTGCTTTATTTATGAAAGCTCACGTTTTTGTACAACATGACTGCCTAAATGAATGCCTTTGAGGTCGTATCGTGATTTTTCTAAACAGGCCTCTGTTTTTGCTCCTAGTTTGTGACGTCACGTTCACCTGAAGTGACATTTTGCTTTTATTATTTATTTTTTTATTTTAAGGGTGAATGGTCAGAAGTAAAGACTAGCGCGTACTCTTGGATTTTTAGATTAAAAGGCGAAGTTTTGATCAGTTTTTTTATATTATCATAGCATCATTGATGAAAAGGATCTCAGCTTTAGGAAATGAAGTCTCTGGTTACGACGGGCCCAGTCTGCTCTGATTGGTCAGAAATTAAGCAACAGCTGCTGCTTCTTTTATTTGCCGTGTCAAACCAACAGAAACCTGCAGATCTGCTCCTAATGAAAAGTCCCCAGAGATCAGTGAGCTTAACTTTGTATGAAACCTCAGCGATCCCTCTGTGTGCCAGAATAATACACTAAAACGAAAGAAGGACTCTTGTCCTCAACATTTGACACTTGTTGATGATTTCTTTTAATAGGTAAAAACAACTAGAAGTTATGATTAATTAAAGCAGAACTGTCTGTTTTTTTTCCTCGCAGGTCTTTAATGGCGTCCACACACGTCAACCACAACATTTACATCACGGAGGTGAAGACTGGAAAGTGCCTGCATTCCTTAGTGGGCCACCGGAGAACCCCCTGGTGTGTGACCTTTCACCCCACCATTCCCGGCTTGGTGGCCTCCGGGTGCCTTGACGGGGAAGTGCGCATATGGGACCTGCATGTGAGTGCGACCCTGCCCCCCCCTGATTAACTGATCGGGTCGACGTAATATCACAGCGGTCTTCCAACATCCGCAGATGTTCAGAAGCTGCTAACGCCCAACCTGAACAGAGGTCCCTTTTAATCAGATCGGAATATATTTCAGTAAATCACTTCTCCTTCATTTGGTAAGGAGCTGTGCTGCGGATCATCGTTTTGGGCTCAAGTACAACTAGAGGGAATCCTCAACCAAACAGAATGATATTTTTAAAATGTGCTAGATTCAATTTAGATTCAATTGGAAAATACTTGATTAATCCCAGAGGGAAATTAAATGTGGTTGCAACTCAATATTCAAGGTTCTTCAAGGAGCTGCTGTAGATGCTGATGTCTGTGGGCCGGAGAGATCTCCTGTAGCTGTCTGTATTACAGCGAGACCGTTGGAAGCTTCTGACTGAAGAAACTCTGTTGTCGTCCGTAATGTTCTTGAGAATCCTTCTTTGCTTCATCATCATCATCTCCAGAGGTCCCACAGTCGTCCCCAGAACAGAACCAGAACCTTCTTTATTGGGATGTTGAGCCTTTTTAAAGTCCCTGCTACCCCAACAGATGATGCAGATTACTCTCGTAGAAGATCTGCAGAACCCAAGTAATTGATGGAGCAATTTGAGTCCATTTACATGTGACGTGTCCTTCAGGAACTTTATGTTTGGAGGGGAAAATATCTTTTTGTTAAACATATAACAAGTATGTCGGATCAATTTGTAAAAGACCTTCAATAGCAAATAAAATTCCTCTCACTATGGGTTGGGGGAGTGGTCATGTCACATTGACAGTGATGCAGCAAAGGATTGTGGGACATTGAACTGAAGCAGAGAAGCAATGTCAGGGGTGTGGTCGTTTTTTCCAGTGCTGAAGGCCGGGATGTTTGTTGGTAAAAATCTGACGACACGATATAATGCGATATTATGAGTGAGACTATATATTGTGATTTTTAAAACTGAATTTAACTATAGAAAAACTGTCCCATCATTCCAAACACTCCAACCTGTTTCATACTTTAACACATCCAGTTTTATTACCAGATCTAATTGATCAACTGGAACGAAGAAGGTGAAAACAGCCACAAACTACCAGTTATACTTTTAATTTTACTACAAAAATTACTGTCATCATTAATGGTTCCATTGAAATTCTAAATAAAAACCAAAAAAACCAATACATTGCTTTTGAATATCGATACAACACGTGACATGAAATATTGCGATATATCGATGTATCGATATATTTTTACAACCCCAATCGAAAGGGTAGCAAAATATATACAATTTTGTTAATGTCGCCCCTTAAGGGTGATATTATCGGACATCGATATCGCCCCAAAGGTTTCCCATCGGTGCATCCCTAATTCATAACCTAAGTTGTCCTGTCTTGAGTAAAGTTTCATGGCTTTATTCTTACATTTAAAATAAAAAAAGAAACGGTATAAAACATGCACTCTCCTGCAGCACTTTAATTTATTGATTTAGTTCTGTGTACTTGTTTAAAACCAGTCATGATAAACAACATCTCCGCTGCGTGTTTTGCTAATATCGTGGCACTCTAATCAGAAGTCGAGGTGACTGAATGAAAGATGTTAATCCAAACATAGCAGGACAAGTTGTTTTATTTAACTGGGTGCCGTGCTTCGTGTTGCAGGGCGGCAGTGAGAGCTGGTTTACGGAGAGCAACGTGGCCATCGCCTCTCTGGCCTTCCACCCGACCGCGCAGCTCCTCCTGATCGCCACCAACAACGAGCTGCACTTCTGGGACTGGAGCCGCCCGGAGCCATTCGCCGTGGTCAAGACGGGCAGCGACACGGAACGAGTCAGGTGGGTCAACGAGTGGCGGCCTCTCGCTACGCCGCGTGGCCGGGGACCCGCCGGCGTTCTCAACCAGGAACCCGGAACTCTGCGTCACACAAAAAACCTTTAAGCAATAACAAGATGTTTATATAGAACTTTACCTATCTTGAAGTGAGGTTCTTTTCGGTTGTCATCAGTAATAGTTCATTACTTGTAGGGGAAAGATTGCAAATAACAGCGAGTTTGGAGAAAGTCTGAACATTTTCAGTTGATCTGAACCGTTAAAATAAGCTAAAACCATCTTCTGCTGTTTTCTACAAACCGTCAGTGATACCCGTCTCACAGGCGAGGAAACTTTTGCTGATGACGAGTTCACGAGACTCTTAATTCAAACAAAATGAAAAAACGGTCCCAATTTTTTCTTTAAAGAAGATGTCTGTGTGAAAATGAAAGTCCCGTTTCTGTCATGTTTCCTGTAGGTTGGTGAGATTTGACCCTCTGGGTCACAACCTGCTCACGGCGATTGTGAATCCGTCTAATCAGCAGGTGAGTTGCGGCAAACCTGTAACTTTTCCGTTTAAGTTTCCAGATCCGGGCCTCGTTTCTTCACGTTCCCCTTCCTGTTATCCAGACATTCCTGTTATCCTTTAGAGTAGTGTTAGTCTGTGGTTCTCTAGGCTTTCTGAAGATCCGTAAGAGTTCTTCCTTGGACTTTGACTACTTTTGCACCCAGTTTTTTTAATTCTTATTTTAAAGGTCTCGTTCACTGAGAAACCGTTTAAAACTCGGTCTCTTTGAAATACTATCCTTCACTCTGAGTAGGACATGTATGCTGCATTTCATGCTGTTGTCCCGCCCCCGTTGCCCGCATTAGCCTTTTGCCTCATTTTTCAAACCTGAAATAATAATAATAATAATAATAATGGCTTGCATTTATTTAGCGCTTTTTTCGAGAGACTCGAAGCACTTTACAACTCCCATTCGCTCTCACATTCACACACTGGTGGAAGCAAGCTATGATTATAGCCACAGCTGCCCTGGGGCAGACTGACAGAAGCGAGGATGCCGTATCGTGCCATCGGCCCCTCTGGCCAACACCAGTAGGCAAGGTAGGTGAAGTGTCTTGCCCAAGGACACAACGGCATGTAGCAGGTGGATGCTGGAATCGAACCCACGATTTCTTTGCTCTTTAGGTTAACTATTTGTTCGGAGGCAGCTTAAAGACCCACTCAAATGAAAATTGTATTGTTAACATGATCCTGTGGCATTTTTTTGATGCCAGAGGGCATATCTTGAGAAAATTAAGCTCAAAATTGCATTTCTGAGTATTTCTGCTTTCTAATCGCTGTGAATCAGTAGCAGACGCTAAAAGGCCGTCTAAAACGGACTGTGTTTGTGACGTAGCAACCGCACAGGGCGGGGCTACAAGCTCCTGCTCCGCTTTACCCATCCCCCCGCTCAGGTTCTGAGGAGTAGAGAAGACGATGGCGGATCAACACCTGTTTGCTGTAGCGGGTTGCAATGCTAAGAAGAAGAATGATATTATTAGCTTTCATACTTTACCAAAACCATCTGCAGTGAGAGAGTTTCTTGGTCACAGCAAGATTAAAAACCGCACATCGGTTTGCGGTCGACATTTCAGAGAAGACTGTTTCACGAACTGGCAGGCGTAAACTGAGATCTCTCCTCAGCGGGGGGGCGGGGGTTCCGCCATCGGTTCCGCCCACAACACAGACGAATTGCTAATGAGCTACTGCCGCTCTTTTGAAGCTATGTCCTAGAAAACGGCACAGATTTTGTGATTATTTTTTTTTGGGCAAAAAAACGGCATAATCCTAATTTAAAGACCAACTGAGAACACTTTAAAATAGCTCAAAACGATGATCGGAGTGGATCTTTAAGAGTCTCGTTGCTGTTAGCCAAAAAGAGGCGAGACGTTTTGCATATTCCCCCACCTACTCCAACAAACTGCAGCCTCCTGAAACAGGAACACCAGAGGAGTTTTTCTTTTCCCACAGAACACGACTCACAACAGAGAACAGTAATTATTATTAAAAAGACGAGTGAATGAGACCTTCTAAAGAAACCCTCCATCCTTGTTATTCCATCTTTTCATGATTGTCTTCTGTCCCCAGAATGAGGAGGACTCCGAGGTCCCGATGGACAGTGTGGAGATGCCTCACTTCCGCCAGCGTTCCTTCCTGCCTTCCCAGCCGGTTCGCCGGACGCCAATCCTCCACAACTTCCTCCATATCTTGTCGTCTTCTCGCTCCCCCGGGCCCAGCGTTGGAGCCGAGCAGCAGCCGCCGCCGCCACCTCAGCAGCGGCCTCCTCGTGATGGCGGTAGCGGAGTTGGCGAGGCTGCCGGCGTGCCCGGCGGACCCTCGATTCCCGGTTGCACCCAGCACCTGGGCATGGTGTGTGTGTGCACCCGCTGCTCCGTCAGCCGGAAACGCTGCCTCCCCGCGGGCGCTTCCACGTCGGCTCCGTCTGATCCCAGAGTTTCATCGGAGACGCCGACCCTCTCCACAGCCGCCACTTTTTCCTCGGCCCGCACGGAGCCCAGGCAGCCCTCGGAGCGCCCCTCGGCCTTCACCTCGGTCTACTACAGCGCTGGCGCTTCCCTGAACCCCATCATGCCCAACCTCATCGAGCCGCTCCCTTCCCCAAGGCCCGGACCGGACTGGACCCGCAGCCTGCTGAACATGAGGGACGGAGGGCTGGGCCCGACCTTGCTTCCTCCCAGGACCTCCTCCTCTTCCTCAGTGAGCCTTCTGTCGGTGCTTCGTCAGCAGGACGGCTCGTCCCAGTCCCCGCTTTACACCTCCGCCTCCGAGGGCCGAGGTTTCCCCCAGCAAGGAGAGCCCGGGGCCCGAGACTCGGCCGGGACGAGCAGCGGCCACCACCCGTCCTGGGACGGCTCCCGGAGCTCCTCGGCCTCCTTCCGGAACGTCCTGCAGTGCAACCTGAGCCGCTACTTCCTGGAGATCGACCGCATTGACATAGACCCGTCGCTGGGGGGCAGCATTGCGGACGGGAACCAGGAGCCGAGTCAGGAGCTGCTGAACAACAACATGGACCCAGACAGGCCCGGGCAGTCCTCCTCGTCCTCGGCCTCCTCCCCGACCATCATCCACTATCAGCCTCCTCCCCCGCCTCCCCCGGCCTCCCACAGCCTGGAGAACAACGTGCCGCCGCCGGCCTCCCGGGGCCACCACCTGAACCGCTGCCGGGCCTGCCACAACCTGCTGACCTTCAACCAGGACTCCCAGCGCTGGGAGCGCACGCACCAGACCTCCTCCTCCACCACCTCCTCCTCCCCATCCCTGGAGCCCTCCTCCTCTTCCTCCTCCTCCTTCCCCTCCCCCGCTGCTCCTTGGCAGCCAGAGGAGAACAGGAGGACACTGGAAGCTCAGAGCCAGGAGAGGAGGGTGGCTCCGGAGCACAGCGAGCAGCCGCCTCTCCCTCCAGGAGGAGCGGTGGCCTTCCCTCTGGCGCCTCCCCCCAGCCAGGCCACAGAGCAGACGGTGGGTCTGGTCTACAACCAGGACACGGCGCAGTGGGAGAGGGTGTACCGGCAGGCCGCCACCAGCCGGACCGTCGAGCCGCCAGAGGCCTTAAGCCAGGAAATGCCTGTTGACCCCCCGGACGAGGACTCCCTGAGGAGGTAGAGCGTCTCAGAATCACATTTTTTGAGCTGTTCTTGCTCCTGCTCTAACGAGAAACCCCCCCCCCCCCCCAACGGTCTGTTCCCCGCAGGCGGCTGCTGGAATCGTCCCTGTTGTCGTTGTCCCGATACGACATGTCCGGCTCCAGAGACCATCCCATTTACCCGGACCCAGCCAGGTACCACACAGCTCTCGCCTGACAGCAGGATTGGAGCCAAACTCTTTTTTTTCTAACGCGATATGATCATTCAATCAATCAATCAATCATATTTTATTTATAAAGTGACTCAAAGTGTTTTACAGATTAAAATTACCCCACATAAACCATATTTCCCTCACCCAGAGATTTAAAAGCATGATCACAGCTATACCCACCCCCCCACCCCCCCCCCTCCCCCCCTCCCCCCAACCCAACTCCCATGCACACACACACTTAAGAGCAACAATAAAAGTGCAGATGAGTCAGGTAAGGAAACTCCATCAAAGGGAGCCATCTGCGCCGGCGGCAGCAGATTAACCGCAGCAGCCGAGGCACACACGGCGTCCAGAGGAGGCAAGGCAGAGACCCCCACCTCCACCCAAACTCCACCTGGAGAGCACCCAGGCAGCTACAGCCGACCACTGCCCCCGAGGCTGAGGCCTCCCATAGAGGAAACACTGGAAGGAAGATTAACATAACAGATTAAAGTATAAAAATGACAGGCGATATATATGATAAGACTACGCAGTAAAACACTGAAAATATAATCAAGCAATATTCAGTTAAAAGCTAGGCTAAAAAGGTGAGTCTTGAGCCTGCTCTTAAAAACATGAACGTTCTCTGCGGCCCTGAGGTTCTCTGGCAGCCTGTTCCAGAGGTGAGGGCCATAAAACTGGAAAGACGCCTCGCCATGAGTGTGTGTCCTGACTTTTGGGGTGACAAGGAGACGGCTGCCAGAGGAGCACAGAGACCGCGAAGGTTTATATGTTAAAAGCAGTTCTAAAAGATAAGAAGGCCCATGACCATTAAGACACTTAAAAACCATTAAAAGAACCTTCAAATCGATCCTAAAACATACGGGGAGCCAATGCAATGATTTTAAGACATGTGTAATGTGTTCCCGTCTCCTGTTCTTCATCAAGACACGTGCTGCTGAATTTTGTAGAAGTTGTGAACCGGATATTATCTTTTTGGGAAGACCAGAAAGCAGGGCATTACAGTAATCATTTATACTGGTGATAAAAGCATCAGTGTCTCTGTGTTGGCCCGAGAGAGAAAGGGGCGGACTGTGGTAATGTTCTTTAGGTGATTAAAAACCTCTTTTAGTCATGTTCTTAATGTCAGAGATAAAAGTCAGCTCAGAGTCAAAAATGACACCCAGGTTTTTTCCTTGTAAAGACGGATTAAAGCACAGTGATTGTAGTAATTTATCAGAGCCAGATTCAAACTCTGTCCTTTACCTGCAGGAGCTGTGCACCCTGGCACCCAGTCGCTGTGATTGGCTGCAGAGGAACTTGTCTGTAACCATGTGACCCGTACTGTTCTTCTTTGCTCTGCAGACTTTCTCCCGCAGCGTACTACGCTCAGAGGATGATCCAGTATCTGTCCAGACGGGACAGCATTCGCCAGCGTTCCCTTCGATACCAGCAGAACCACCGCATGCGGACCATGTCCACGTCCTCTGACAGCCCGACCCCCAACCCGTCCAACGCCATGGACAACAGCGACGTGGACTTCGAGGAGCTCGAGTAAGTGGTTGCTTTCGTCCTTCGCCGCGCCGCAGAACGTCTCTGTGGAAGCTAAGAAATTCAACTCAGTTTATTTATAAAGCGCCAATTCAAAACAGACGTCATCTCAAGGCACTTTACGTGAAAAGTCACTTCAATACAAACAATTCCAATCAGTTTAAAGTAGGGATCAGGATCGGATCGGGTCGATATTTTCACATCTTTCAGTGATCGGAGATCGGCTATATTAGCTGATGAGTTATGCCGATTTTTACGAAAGTACCTCCTGGTTACCTTTAGCGGTGATTGCGCAATAATTCAAACCTCCATAGCGGTGCAAACAATGACTCTTAATTACCACAAATCAGCTTAGCAGATTAAACACAGTTCTAATATGGATAAACTTCAACAAATGTGCTTAACTGTACTTTAAACTATGTAATAAAAGGCATAGAAAGTCACCTTCTGGCATTTACACGCAACAAAAAACCGAAACAAACAGAGAAAAACTCTCTGCTCCCGCAGCGAGGAGGAGCGAAAGAAAGCAGACGCTGAAAAGCACCTGCGGTGCGTTCAAGTAGCGTCGGAAATCTATCCTGAGTTCAGGAGCATAGGATATTTCAGCTTACAGTGAAAATACCAATAATAATACTTCAATTTACAAACTTACAACAATGTGGGCTGTCTAACATGTATTTACTCTAAAAAAAAATAATAAAAAAAAGTTTTTCCAGCTGGCTATCTCATTTGCTCTATATTTAATATATAATACTGTACCAAGTAAGTGTTTTGCTTTTTAGGTTTGTCTGAAATATTAAACTGAAGTTGACCTTTAATTCTCTGTAGGATTTTGATTTCATAGGATTTACAACAATAACGGTAATGCTTATTGATGAAATTGGTCTTATAAAAAAAGTTAAGTTGAGTTACTTGCTAAAAATATATTTTAGTTTTATAAATTTCAATACTAAAGTCAAAATATCGGATCGGGACCCAAAATCGGATCGGATTTGAGGTTAAAAGATCGGATCGGGATTGGAGGCCCAAAATGCTGATCAGGACGTCCTTAGTTTAAAGCTTTAGCTAGTTTTCCATGTAAGGAATCCCAGCAGATTGCATGGAGTCATTGACTTGAGGTTGCGCCCCGTTGATGCAGACTGCAACCAAGGTATTCCCTCATACTGAGCAAGCATGTAGCGACAGTGGAGAGGAAAAACTCCCCTTTAACAGGAAGCAGAACCAGAACCTAGCTCGGTACGAGCGGCCATCTTCCACGACCGTCTGGGAGTTCGAGAAAACAGAGCAGAAATACAGAAAAAACAGAAGAACTGAGTACTTTCTATATTGAAGAAAGTAAAAAGTTGATACCTGTCAGTTACACTTGCGTTACAACAGTGGTCTCTGGTCCTCTGAGATCCACTGTCCTGCAGGTTGTGGATGTGTCCCTGCTCCATCGCAGCTGAATCAAACGGTTGAACTACCTCTTCGGCGTTCCATCAACCTTGGCAAAGATCTGACAACGAGCTATTCACTGGATCCAGCTGAGATGCATCTAAAACCTGCAGGACGGTAGCTCTCCAAGACCAGGGCTGGTGACCGTGGCGGTAGACTTTTTCGTTGTTTGTCATTTTGACTTGGGGATGTGTATTGGCAAGAATCTGGTGATACGATATATCGCGATACTATGAGTAAGACTATATATTGTGATTTTATTTTTAAAAATCTGAATTTAACTATATAAAAACTGTCACAGCATTCTAAACACTCCAACCTGCTTCATAATTTAACACATCCAGTTTCATTATTGGATCTAGTTGATCCACTGGAACAAAGAAGGTCAAAACAGCCACAAAGCTACCGATCATACTTTTTTACTACATAAATGACCTTCATTAATGGTTCCATTCAAATTCTAAAAAAAAAAAAAAAATCTTTGCATTGCTTTTCAATATCGACAATACTGTGACATAAAATATCTCGATATATCGGCGTATTGATATTTTCTTGCATCCCTAATTTTGACTGATAGGGTCCCAAAAAACAGAAATTTGGTCATGATCTATGTTTTTACCCATAAGTAAAAAAAAAAAAAAAAAAAAAAAGATGAGATTTAAACAGTGACATTACACGATTACACTTGAGATATTGACAAGTTCACCTGCTGTGGTCTGAGTCTCCCATCTCCTCCTGGTTCGCACGGAACTGAATTGCTCACCTCCTTATGCGTGTTTTCATGTCTTAAGGGGGATTGCTGCTGAGGTTATTGTCATGCCTCAGACAGATTTTTTTCTCATGGGGGGGGATTTGATGTTGTTCTGAGGCTGGCTCTGCCTTCACACTGAGGACTGGAATTGCAAGCGACACCTCAGCCAAAAGTTTTGAAATCCGTGAACATTCTCCCTTCCTTCGGCGCCGGCCAAAGACGCGCACCAAACTCTCCAAACACGCTTGTCAGCTCCCGGATAGCGATGTCCCGGTCTGAGACGATCCTCGGATACTCTCGCAGTTATCGGGTTAGTTATCGGTACGCCGTGTGTAAAGTTGATGATGTCCGTGCGTCTGCACCAAGCGGCCCGTGGCGTGAAGACTAATCTGTCAAAAATGACCATCAGTTTTAAAAACCCGTCCAAAGATGGAAAATGTTTGTTTAGCCCGACCCCTGGTCCAGGTGAAAACACGCTGGTCTACAACCTGCTGTGTGAGTTGCAATGTGAAATTTACAGGCTTTTCAGTCTCTGATTGGTTATTTAAATCATAATGGTTTACAGAACAGCACCAACAGGGCTTCGATGCAGAAGTGTAGCTCCTTAGCTGGAGGCAGCAGGCCTACATGGAGCAAGTATTTAAGGAGTTCATTTGTTCAGTACGAACAAATGAAGTATACGGAAGAATTCAACAGATACACACAGCCAGGAGTGTTTATATAAATACTGTACATTCAAAAATGTACGTAAATGAATTCTTTTGAGAGCCTTTTTCTTGATAGTCTATTGATTTTATGTAGGCCTATAGTTAAACATTTGTCATCTTTTTGGGTTTCTAAAAAAAACTGAATAAAACATTTTTACATCGTAAGGGAAAATCTGTCAAAATAATGTTATTAACATTTATGGCTCTTTTACATTTCACTATATAGTGCTTGGCAGGGTTAAAAATGGGGCGCAATGTAGTTTGTCAGAGTGGCGTTGCCGTAGAGTGACGTTATCGGCATAGCGCAGGACCCCCGAGCAGATCTGGAACCTACAATGGCACCAACGCCATACCAAATTTCTTTCTATAGCACATTTAAAACACAGCATGGGAGCTGACCGAAGAGCTGTACAAATATGTAAACGGTAATAAAAAATAAAACGCATATGAAAAAAGAAAACAAAAAAAAACATGTCTGGTTAGAAAACAAAACATACTTTAGACAACAAGAGAAGTCATTGGTCGCTATCTTCGTCTTCCTCGTTAAAGACACTGAAGTCGTCGTCTTCAGTGTCTTTATGTCCTCTGAAAGCTTTTGTCGTCTTTTTACACCGGCTCAGTTCTTCCCTCTGCCTCCTCCAACGTCTCACCATTGATTCATTGATGCCAAGCTAACGTGCAGCAGCTCTATTTTCTCCTTTGACGACCAGCTCCATCGCCTTTAACTTAAAAGCTGCATTTCTTTGTGTGTTTTCCATGATGATGGTGCGTGCATGAAAACTACCGATAGTGTCTTCTTCAGCGCATAATCTTTCCCCACATGTTTGTCTCACTTATGCGCCTTCTGCTATAGCCCCTCCCCCAGAGGCCGTTGGCCAGTAAAAAAATCTAAAAACTAGCCGCATCGTTGTATAGAACGCAGGGTCCAAAGGGTAGGGAAAAAGTAGCGGCTTATTGTCCAAAAATGACCGTACACCTAAAATGTTTTTTTGTACCAGGCTGTAAACATGTTTATTTGGCCGACGCAGTTTGCCATTTGGGTGGAACCCTGCCAGTGGATCTGTAATAAACTAAAATATGCAAATGGCTGTAGTTTATTGATGAACCAGCTGGAAAATGTCCTCCTTATTGGCGTCCTGTTGTGTTTATTGTGAATCTGGATGTTTTAGATGCTCTTTCTCACGCTTTTCAGTGTTTAGTGAAGGTGTCTCAGTCCTCTGCTGGGGTGCTTCACGGACAGCTTAAGGAACAAAATACCAACCGTTCCCGTTCCTTTCTTTTGTTTGTTTTTCCAGTGATAACGGAGAAAGAGCGAGACACAGGACACCACGGAATGCCAGGATGTCGGCTCCCTCTCTGGGGCGATTTGTCCCACGGTGAGTCCGTAATAGAATAAATCCTGGCTTCAACTCGTGCTGAGCTAATTTGGTTTGATCTCTCCTTTCATCCTGCAGCCGTTTCCTCCTGCCGGAGTATTTGCCGTACGCCGGGATCTTCCATGAACGAGGACAGCCGGGTCTGGCTACACACTCCTCCGTCAACAGAGTTCTCGCCGGTAAACAAGACCGTAATCAGTTTAGACGCTTTAAACGTTCACAGCTGACTGATATTTACAGTCACGTCACAGTAAATTGGAGACGAAAGCGTTCTACTTGGGCTAATAAAAGGCCGGACTGTCGCTCGGCGGCTCCTGCAGCCTTCGGAGTCTAAATAGTTTTTTCTGCTCCGTCCACAGGAGCCTCCATCGGAGAAGGTCAGTCTGCGGTCGCCAGCAACATCGCCAACACCACGTACCGTCTGCAGTGGTGGGACTTCACCAAGTTTGACCTCCCAGAGATCAGTAACGGTGCGACAGTTCCCTTAATTTCTTTCTAATCTCTTGATGTTTTAAATCGGGGAAATAATGTCGCAGTTTGAGATGACGGATGTCGCGTTTGGGTCTCCGTTTCCAGCTTCAGTCAACGTTCTGGTGCCAAACTGTAAAATCTACAACGACGCCAGCTGCGACATCTCTGCGGACGGTCAGCTGCTGGCAGTGTTCATTCCCAGCAGTCAGCGGGGTTTTCCCGACGAGGGCATCCTAGCTATCTACTCTCTGGCTCCGCACAACCTGGGAGAGATGCTCTACACCAAGAGATTCGGTGCGACTTCTTCCTCGCCATCTTCCTCTGCCGACTCCTTCCCGACTCCGCCGTGCTAAAGCTGTTCTCCACCCCCTCCAGGTCCCAACGCCATCTCCGTCAGCCTGTCTCCTGTGGGATGCTACGTCATGGTGGGCCTGGCCTCGCGCAGGATCCTGCTGCATCCCTCCACCGACCACATGGTGGCGCAGGTGTTCCGCTTGCAGCAGCCTCACGGAGGAGAGACGTCCATGAGGGTGAGACGATGGGAGAAATATTATGGGTGTGTTCTGATTCTTCGGTATGGCCCTGTCGGTTTTGGACGCACGTGTGCCGAACAAATCCAGCTGTTTTCTTACCTGAACACATGCGGAGTGTTTAAATGTCAGAGCAGCTTTAAAAAGTGACACCAAAACAGAAAGGACTCCCAACTATCACTGAACTCTGCTATTTGGAAACATTAAAGGTTTGTCATTCAGCTAAACAAGAAAGATGTACCAGACCAGAACTTTGTCAGCGAACGCATCTTTCCACAGCAATAAGGTCCATAACACGCTCTGCACTGAATGACTCACCTGAAACAATGTAAAGCTGAATGTAAACATCATTGATACTAGAGGAAAACCAGCTGACGTCCAACATGGCTACCAGTAGCAACCAGTTTAAGCCCAAACTCCTAAGTTTGAATAAAACGCAAGTCGGCGGAATCCCCGTTGATGAGAGGGGGTTTCCCCAACAGCTGCCCATGCTGCATTCAAGTACAGCTGGGAGACTAGGCTGTCGATATATCAAAACAACTCCAAAGGGATTTAAGCGTGTTTTATTCTCAAATATGAGAAAGTATTTATTTAAACATTAACACTGACTTTTTTCAAGCAGCTATATTGGCTATATCTGCTTGTACTATTTATATTTATTTTTAAATTTGAAAAAAAGCCAATCAAATCTACAGTCGGTTTTATACTTTTGTAAATTATGGAACATGATAAAATCAATTAAATGTTGGAAACTGAAAGGAATGAATTCAGGAAAAAAGGTTCTTTGTTTAAAGCTGATCAAAGTAAAAAAAAATAAAAAATAATTCATGCTTATTTATTTATTTATTTTTCTTTATTAAAATGTATCAAAAACTTACCCAAACGTGATTTTTGTGCACCGATGCACCCCTAACCCCATTCCTTGTTTTGATCTTTGGAAATATAAATGTCTTAAGAAAGAAATTCCTGATCTGGAAGTTTTCAGGATCTCTTCTGCTTCCTTCCAGATGGTGTTTAACGTCGTGTACCCCATGGCGCCGGACCAGAGACGCCACGTCAGCATCAACTCGGCCCGATGGCTGCCGGACCCGGCCATGGGTCTGGCCTACGGCACCAACAAGGGAGACCTGGTGATCTGCCGGCCCGTGTGAGTCGAACACGTCCGTCCCTATCTGAATGTCACGCCATCGGAACCAGAGTAATATAGCGGCACCGGGCTTTTCATCCGGTTCAGGATCAGACGCTTCATCTAGTCTGTCCCAGCTGGGGTTCAGTTTTCCAACAAGCTCCAACTGGATCTGTTTGCTTTCTCCAGCTTCAGGGTGGATAAAGAACTCCACAGAATATATATATATATATATATATATATATATATATATATATATATATATATATATATATATATATATATATATATATATATATATATATATATATATATATATATATATATATATATATATATATATATATATATATATATAACAAGATAAACGATCTAAGTCTCTTATCTGTTTTCCTTCCTGTGATCCGAGCTGTTAAAGCAATTTTCCGTAGATTATCTAAATTCTCTGAACGTTTTTCCCAGATGACTAAAAGAAAAACGACTACATGCATCCCTGTTAATGAACAGAAATGTCACTGAAAACACAAAAACTATGGAGATCTCAATGGCTAGTTGTTTTGATGAGGCAAACCTCCAGTCAGGGACTTGTTCTGACCAATCAGAATCAATCAAAGACGGACATGGCATCCTGTCCCGGAGGAGGCACCGAGTGATCAGATTAGAATAATTTACTGGTTTTCTTCGCCATCAGCCTTCTGTGAAATCATTCAGAAAATCTCGACATCGAAACTGATTTAATCCAAGGTTCCTGAACAGCCTGAACATTTGTGGAATTAAATTTAAGGCAGATTTGGGGGGGGAAAGTGGGAAAAAATATTTTCATTTTCCAGGTTTTGTCCTTTAGCGACCGTCTATCTCTCTCTCCCCGTCCTTTACTCACCCTCCGTGCGTGTCTCTAACGACCTCGCTCTCTCTGGTGTCATTTAGCCTCGTTAATGTCACTAATGACCCAACCCATCATCTCTGACATCCATCATCGTGACTGAAACTGCTCTCGGGCAACACGGGCCCCCTCTCCCCATCCCGCAATATTTTTATCCTAATGAACGACCTCACAGGAAGCGCTTTAATGGGAAAAGCCCATTTGGAGCTATTAATGAGGTTGTGAACCGAGCGATTCCTCGAAGACGTCCCTCCTCCACACGGCAAACTTCCAGAACGGAAGTGAATTAACTCTGGGCAGTGTTGGCAAACCGTCTCTTGGCGTGTGTTTTCAGGTTCTACAGAAGCGATGGCGAGAGTCCTGCAGAGCCCAGCAGCGAGCCGCTGTTCTCCGTCAACAACAGCGGAACCAGCCGGACCCGAGGTTCTGACAACAGACCAGGGTGAGAGCTTAGTCCACCTGTAGACCCGTTGTAGCAACTTCACTGGAGGTACTCCCTAATGATTTAAAGATGGCATCGCAATAAGATCAAACGGAGACTATTATCATTTATAGAACATCTGGGTTTTCTTGCTGCGTCACTAAAGACTATTAAAACACTTTCTGATTTTTCTTATTTTGTTTGTTATAACCTCAAACTTCGATTATTTATGATGAAATGTTATGTTTTAGACCAGAACAAAGTTGTGCAAAAGCTCTTTATCCGTCCAGTACTCTGTAGAACCAGGTTCCGCTGCACATCTAGAGATTCTATCCCAATCCTCTCTGCAGAGTAGCTCAAACTCATTGAATGGAGAGCGTCTGTGATTTTATTTATTTATTTTATTGTTTTATTTTTAGGCCCTTTTTTTTCCTCTCTCTCTTTGAGCCGGCACCCCAAACTTCAACTCTCGCACATACGCACGTAAAAGCGATTAATTACAAACCTTTATTTGCAAAAGATGTACGTTTTTCTTCTTGTTTTACACTGTAGCCGACAGGGATGCGTATTGGTAAAAATATGTTGATACACGTATACAGGGGAGACGACGTGATACATCGCCATATAATGAGTAAGACTATATATTGTGATTTTTTTTTAAACTGAATTTAACTGTAGAAAAAACTGCCACAGCATTCTAAACACGTCAAACCTGTTTCATACTTTAACACATCTGGTTTTATTACTAGATCTAGTTGATCCACTGGAACAAAGAAGCTGACAAAAGGCCAAAAACTACCAGATTACTTTTAATTTTACTACAAAAATGACTCATCAATTATTGGTTCCATTCAAATCCTTAAAAAAACAACAAAAAACCCCAATATATTTTGGGGGGGAATATCGATACAATATCTGGAAATAAAATATCGCTATATATATCGGTGTACATCCCTAGTAGGCGATGTAGACTTTTTGTCTTTTGCATTGTATAAATGTAAGATTTAAAAATATAATTTTGGCAACCTCAGCACAGACGACGCTGTGGGGGACCCGCTGCGTTTTCTTGGGACCCACTGATATGAACCGTCCCACTGTAGCTCTGGCCGGATGTTCAGGGTTGCTGTCCTGCTTGGAAGGTGGACCTCCGTCCCAGCATTAAGTCTTTAGCAGGCATCTCCCATCCATCTTCTTTTCAACTGTGACCAGCTTCCCTTTGGTGTTGTGTTTTCTCCGCACGCATGCAGGTCAAAAAAATAAAAAAATCAATTCAATAAAAAAAAAATGTTATTAACCCCTAGAGGGAAATTAAAGTAACTTGCATTATTGAGTTTCCTTGTAGAGTTGTAGGTGCTGATGGCTGTGGACAGGAATGATCTCCTGTAGTGGTCTGTATTACAGCGGTTTCTAAAGATGCCTCTGACTGAAGACACTGTGTTGCTTTAATGAAGAGGATGCTCAGGGTTGTTTATGGAGAATCCTTCTTTGCACCATCATCGTCCCCCAGAACAGAACCAGCCCTCTTCATCAGGTTTTTAAGCCCCTGGTTGTTGTGATGATGCTGCTGCTGCGCCAACAGATGATGGATGAAGAGATGACACCGTCCACAATAGACTTACCCTTTTTCTCTTAAAATCTACCCACTGTAAAGCATGGCGGCGGAAACATTATGCTTTGGGGTTTATTTTCTGCATAGGGACAGGACGACGGATGTATCGTGAGATTTTCTTTCCTAGGGCGGGTGTGGCTCAGTGGGAGAGTTGTCGGCGAATTCTGCGACCCGGAGATCCGTGGGTTCGATTCCTGCCCCGTTGGGCAAGACTCTTCACCTATCTTAACGACTGGTGTTGGCCAGAGGGGTGCGATGGTGCGAAATGCCCCGAAACTACAATCGCAGCTTCCTTCCACTAGTGTGTGAATGTGAGAGTGAGTGAATAAAGGAGTCGTAAAGCGCTTTGAGGGTCTTGAAAGCGCTTTATAAATGCAGTCCCAAGCACATCGCCCGGGCAACGAAGGAGTGGCTACGTTGAAAAGCATTTCAAGGTTCTGGAGTGGCCTAGCCGGTCTCCGGACCGCAATCCAATAGAGAATCTATGGAGGGAGTTGAAAGTCAAAACGTCACAGCTCTAGAGATCTGCATGGAGGAATGGGGCAAAATACCAGCAACAGTGTGTGCAAACCTGGTGATGACCTTTGACCTCTGTCATTGCCAACAAAGGTTACATTACAAAGTATTGAGGTGAACTTTAGTTATTGAACAAATACTTATTTTCTGCACTATTATACAAATAAATTCTAAAAAAAATAAAATCCTGCAAAGTGGTTTCCTGGATTTATTTTATTTTTTTACTTTCTGTCTCTCACAGTTGTACCTATGATGAAAATTACAGATGTCTCTCACATCTTGTGAGAAGTGGGACAACTTGCACAATCTCTGGCTGCCAAAACACTTTTTTTACCCCACTGTAAATATTCCCTACCCATTATTACACTATTGGTGTTATTTTTGTGGAAATGCTGTGGATTTATTTGCATGAAGGCACCTTGGAAAGACTGCTAAAGCAAGCAGATTCTAAATCGCATCACTGGATTAAGCGGAGCTCTGAGACGTTTCCCAATCGAACCCTGCTTTGAGCTTCTCCACAACTTTCCCCGTCTGCTGTGTTCCTTGGTCTTCATAAGGCCGGTTGTTCTCCAACAACCTCCCGACGGCCGGAACCACGCTGAGGTTCAATTAGACACAGATTGACCCTTACTTACTAAATTAGGTGACTGCTGAGGGCGACTGGTTGCTCTGGGTTTTCTCTAGAGGTATCTGAGTAAACGGGGTTGAATACAAATGCGCATAGTACTTTTTAAAGCCCTGAAATCGTGAATCGTTTTCCTTCGACTTTGCGATTACTTCCGAATTTAGGCTCTGATATAAAAGGCCAGTAAAATATGGCATTTGTGGCTTCATGAGGCAAAATCTGGGTATAAATAGTTCAGAACGGTGCAGGAGAACTCGAGTTATGGTGAAGCCGGATCTTGTGATCTTAACGGATGAATCGTCTCTCTTTTGTTTTCTCCTCAGACCAAACCGCTCCGGCTGGAGGCTCGACAGAGACATGGGACTGATGAACGCCATCGGTCTGCAGCCCCGAAACCCCGCCCCCTCGGTGATGTCACAGGGAACCCAGACGCCGATCGTCCAGCTGCAGAACGCGGAGACGCAGACGGAGCGAGAGCTGCCGGAGCCCGGCGTTTCCCAGCAGCCTCCCGGTACGGAGAGACAAAAACGGTGGTTCTTCTTCTCTGCTTTACTTTCGCTTCGCTGTCACCTCCCAGGGCGGGAAATCCCCTCTCTCTGTCTCCACAATCGTGAGCTAGTTTGACTGTTAGTGTCGAATTATCCAGATAAAAACCGGTCCTGGTTCTGTCTGCTGGTTCTACCCGCCTTTTAGTCGTCTGCTTGGTTTTAGTGGGAACGCAGCGGAGACGCTTCCTGATGGGAGTCTCTTGTTCTCTCTCCTCAGCTGAAACTCCGTCCACGAGTCGAGAGGCTCAGGCGCCTCCAGAGACGCCCGAGAGCAGCGGGGTTCAGGACGGGGTCCGGGCGGAAGGTTCTGCGGAGTCCAGCGGTCCTGCAGCCGGTAACTATGACCAGAACATCACCTCGCCCCCCTGCTCTCTGTAGAGACGGCGGTTTTCATGTTTTATTTGGGTCGTGTTGTGGTTCTGCAGAGCCGTGATGCGGTCCACGATAGCGGCGGCGTCGATCGGGTTTGGGCGCGTGTCGGCCGTCGTGGACCGCATCCAGAGTCAGAATGAGAGGTGCAAAACGAGTCGTTTCTCCTCCAGGTGCGGCCGAGTCGGCGGAGTTCGGTTCCGGCGAAGACGCTCTGGCGCGAATCCGGCGGCTGATCGCGGAGGGCGGCATGACAGCCGTGGTGCAGCGGGAGCAGAGCACCACCATGGCGTCCATGGGCGGCTTCGGGAACAACATCATCGTCAGCCACCGCATCCACCGGGGCTCCCAGACGGGCCCCGGCGCCTCCAGGCCCCAGGCGGACCCCTCGGCCCCGCCCCTCCTCGTCCCCCAGCCCTACCCCCTCCGCTCCCTGCAGGCTCCAGACCCCTCCGGGCAGCTCTCGCCCATGTGGGGCCCCCCACAGGTCCTGCGGGGCCCCCAGTCCTCGGGCCTCTCCGTGACGGTGGACATGGACGACGTCTTCGACGGGGGACGGGCCGACGACGATGGCAGCGGCCCTTCCTCCTCCTCCTCCCTGCTGCTGTCCTCCGTATCTTCCTCCTCATCCTCTCACAGGCCCCTCTCTGGTGGCGGTGGTGGCGGTGGCGGCGGAGGCCGGCCTAACAGTTACCCTGGCGACCCGTACAGCAGGTAGTCCTCTGATTGGCCGAGAGAAGCGGAGTCCGATGTGCTGCTCGAAGCCTTTTAACACTCACAGGAAACAGGTGCTGCTCGGACACTGAAGGCCCCGCCCCCTCACTGCTTTTCCTCTGCACATAGAAACCGAAGCTGAATTGTGATCATTCCTCATCAGAAACAACAACGTGCCATCTCTGCGGGGAGGTGAGGAGGAAGAGGAGGAGGTTGGTGGTCTTCCTCACAGATAGTCTCCGACGTGCTGCACTCGGTGCCGTGTGATTTAAAGCAGAGACTAAAGTTTTTTTTGTCTCGTTTGTGACTGATGTTTGTGTGAAGGGGTGTGTGGGCGGGGCTTAAGAGGGGGACAGGTGGACGGTACTGACTGAACGGACAGATGAGGCTGAATCATGAAAAAAAAAAAGACTTTGTTTTGTTTTGTCTTGTTTTTTAAAGGAGGAGAGCAAACATTTCCCACCAAGGGAGAGACCACAAGACTGTTCTAGCCCCGCCTCCTTCTCCCTCCAATCAATCTTAAAACCCACGGTTGCACTACGGTGTGTTTTGGTGCTACATGAGCCTGAACAGAAGAGTGTGTGTGTGTGTGTGCTTTTAATGAATGACTTCACAGTTTTGTTCCAAAAATCCGGATCCATCCTTCTTTTTTTTTTTCTTCTCCCCATCATCCAGACTTTCTGGTCGTCTGTTTTCCAGGCGTTCTGGAGAACTTTGGATCGGTCACAAAATCTCCCTATTAAAAAAAATATAAAAATAAAAATTTGTCCGGGGAAACCTGTAGAACTGCTGATCCGGGTCCACTTCAGGAACGCTCTAGGAAGGCCCGGATCACAGGAACTCATTCAGAACTCCTGGTGCCGCCGAATGTCTTCACTCTCTGCTCGACTCCCAAGCAAATCCTGCGTCTGCTTGAACCCGGCCCGGGTTCTGAGCCGGGTTCTGACTGGTTCGTGTTCTCACAGCTGAGTCAGAACATTTAAAGACACAATTCAGGTTTTCGTGTTTTAAAATCAGACTTGATTTCATGCCAGATTAACGTGAACGATCAGGTTGGTTTTTTTTTCCACAAAGAAGCACCGAGGTCGTCTTTGGTGCCATTTTTTTTTTTTTTTTTACACCTCATCTGTTGTCTTGAGTTGAACCCAATCGGGTCTCATCCCCTGGGGGGTAATCCAGCAGACTCGGAGCGAAAAGGAGTCGGACGGATCAGACGCTAAACGTGATTACAACCAGAACCATCTCCCCAAGTTGTCCCACGGAGCCTGCTGGCGTCGTCCGTGTGTTACCGAGCATCGCTCCCTATAAAAATCAGGTTAAACCGAGGCTATGAATGCAGCGATCACAAACTCTGAAGCTTTGTTGGCTTTAGATCAGTGAAGCCGAAACTGAGCTGGTGTTCCTCCGGGTTCTAATGGGGAGGGATGATGGAGGTGCTCTGGCCCTTTAACGCCCCACAAAGCATCATGGGATTCTGAGTTCCGGGAGGAAACACGCCGAAGACTGTCGGTGTCATTCGCTTTCCAGCCAAAGACGCGGTTTTCTTTTTTGTTTTTCCCACGCTGTGGAGCGATCCCGTTGCCGATCAGCCCGATAATCGCATACCTGTTACCATGACGACGACAGAAACCCAAGGAAGGAAGCAGCTGATCTGAAAGCTGCTCCTGAGTCGATTGGTGAACATTTTGGACCCAGTTTCTCTGTGACGTGTGTGTGTGTTCAGGTTATGGAGGGAAGAGTGTAGAAGCCGAGCGGTACTGCTGCGTCACGATCCCCACTGAAGGAGTTCGGACGGCTCCAACACGACTCTTTGACTTTTAGACGTGATGTAATTAAAGAGCTTTTGAGAGTTTCTCCGTGATGTGGCGAATGTTTTGTTTTGTGTCCCGACCTCCTCGCCCAGTCGGTCCAACGCTAATTTTTAATAAATAAAAAACTAAAAACCATAAATATCCATAAAAAAAAACTTAAATAACTTTGTTTAAAGAAACAAAAAATCCCTCACAACTTTTTGTGTCTTAATATTTAGTAAGGATGTAAATTGGTAAAAATCTGGCGGTGCGACATGTAAGAGATGATACAATATAGTGCAATACTGTGATTTTTAAAACTTAATTTAACATTATAAAAACTGTCACAGCATCCTAAACAGTCCAACCTGTTTCATACTTTAACACGTCCAGTTTTATTACTAGATCTAGTTGATCCACTGGAATGAAGAAGGTGACAACAGCCACAAACTACCAGCCATACTTTTAATTTTACTACAAAAATGACTGTCATCATTAATGGTTCCATTTAAATTCAAAAAGAAAAAAAAAACTATCAATATTATGCATTTGAGTATCGATGCAATATCGAAAAAGAAAATATCGCAATATTATCGGTGTATCGATATTTTCTTACATCACTAATATTTTCCATCCAGTTTATTTTGTTAGACCCAGATAGCAAATGGTTATCCATCTGAATGACCCCAGCTGATTGCCTCGGGTTGATGACTTGATAGCAGTCTTCTTCTTTGAGCAAGCATGTGGTGACAGTGGGGAGGAACGCGCTCCTTTTTAAAGGGATATTCCACCCCTAAGTAAAAATTTTTTTAAATAATTTTGTTTCCATCTTCCCCCGAGTGAGATAAGTGAGGAAAATAAGCATTTTGTAACCAGCCCAGTCATTCTCCTGATCTGGCAGCAGTCCATTTTTTTTAGCTTAGCATAAACAATGTAAGTGAATGGTAACAGCTAGCATTTTGTGTGCAAACGTGATTAAAAATACTCAATAATTATGCTAATTATTCCTGGTGAACTCAATAATCATATCGACTGCAAATGAAAATAACTAACTCGAAGGAATTACAGGAGCCCATTTAGACTTGGGACAACATTACCACAAAGCACCGCTGTACGCCGCTGCTTCAACTCGCAAGGACACGACTGAACTGTAAGTTTCTCTGCACAGAACTGCAAGGGTTGCCATGGTAACACGTTTTATTGTTTCACATATTCTTCTGGGGCGAGAATATGAAGCAAACATTGGTCTTTGTGCTACGATGTGGATTTTAATGATTCTTTCGAGCCAACAGGCTGGTTTTCGGTGCCGGTTGTAAAAAAAAAACGCAAAACTATTATTTGATTAACTAATGATACGATTTTCAACACCTGTTCATACACTGTGGTGCACATTGTAATGAAACTTGTAAATATTTATAGACTAAATGAATAATTAATTGTCCCCAGCAATCTTCAAACCACATACAAGTTTACGGTTATTGTCCCCAGCAACTTTAAAAACAAACAGTGATGCCCTTGCTGCTGCATCTATAAACACTCCAAAACATGAAGAAAAAAAACCATGCATCCATTCTTATTTTATTTTTTGCAAATATCAGAAATCTTGTGCTTCTACAAGCCGTTGGGGATAAAAGGGCCTTATTTTGACGTCACAATAAGTGGAATTTGCATATAACCACCCCACATCTGTCAAACCCCACCCACACCCATTTAATGCCATTCTCACGTGTGGTATATGGAGGACTGATATTGCCAAAATTGTAATTAAATAATAAAATTGTAAATAAATTAATGTGTAAGTATAGTTGGAAGTAACTAAATAAAAATAAATATGTGGAAATAAATAAAAATACTTATTCCCACATTTATTTATTTACGTTTAGTTTACTCATTTCCAAATGTACAGGTCCTCAAAAAATTAGCATATTGTGATAAAGTTCATTCTTTTCCATAATGTAATGATAGAAATTAAACTTTCATATATTTTAGATTCATTGCACACCAACTGAAATATTTCAGGTCTTTTATTGTTTTAAAACTGATGATTTTGGCATACAGCTCATGAAAACCCAAAATTCCTATCTAAAAAAATTTGCATATCATGAAAAGGTTCTCTAAACGAGCTATTAACCTAATCATCTGAATCAACTAATTAACTCTAAACACCTGCAAAAGATTCCTGAGGCTTTTAAAAACTCCCAGCCTGGTTCATTACTCAAAACCGCAATCATGGGTAAGACTGCCGACCTGACTGCTGCCCAGAAGGCCATCATTGACATCCTCAAGCAAGAGGGTAAGACACAGAAAGACATTTCTGAACGAATAGGCTGTTCCCAGAGTGCTGTATCAAGGCACCTCAGTGGGAAGTCTGTGGGAAGGAAAAAGTATGGCAGAAAACGCTGCACAACGAGAAGAGGTGACCGGACCCTGAGGAAGATTGTGGAGAAGGACCAATTCCAGACCTTGGGGGACCTGCGGAAGCAGCGGACTGAGTCTGGAATAGAAACATCCAGAGCCACCGTGCACAGGCGTGTGCAAGAAAATGGGCTACACAGAAGCAGCACTGGACTGTTGCTCAGTGGTCCAAAGTACTTGCATGTCATTCGGAAATCAAGGTGCCAGAGTCTGGAGGAAGACGGGGAAGAAGGAAATGCCAAAATTGCCTGAAGTCCAGTGTCAAGTACCCACAGTCAGTGATGGTCTGGGGCGCCATGTCAGCTGCTGGTGTTGGTCCACTGTGTTTTATCAAGGGCAGGGTCAATGCAGCTAGCTATCAGGAGATTTTGGAGCACTTCATGTTTCCATCTGCTGAAAAGCTTTATGGAGATGAAGATTTCATTTTTCAGCACGACCTGGCACCTGCTCACAGTGCCAAAACCACTGGTAAATGGTTTACTGACCAAGGTATTACTGTGCTCAATTGGCCTGCCAACTCTCCTGACCTGAACCCCATAGAGAATCTGTGGGATGTTGTGAAGAGGAAGTTGGGAGACGCAAAACCCAACACTCTGGATGAGCTTCAGGCCGCTATCGAAGCATCCTGGGCCTCCATAACACCTCAGCATTGCCACAGGCTGATTGCCTCCATGCCACGTCGCATTGAAGCCGTCATTTCTGCAAAAGGATTCCCATCCAAGTATTGAGTGCATAACTGAAAATAATTATTTGAAGGTTGACTTTTTTTGTATTAAAAACACTTTTCTTTTATTGGTCGGATGAAATATGCTAATTTTTTGAGATAGGAATTTTGGGTTTTCATGAGCTGTATGCCAAAATCATCAGTTTTAAAACAATAAAAGACCTGAAATATTTCAGTTGGTGTGCAATGAATCTAAAATATATGAAAATTTAATTTGTATCATTACATTATGGAAAAGAATGAACTTTATCACAATATGCTAATTTTTTGAGAAGGACCTGTATGTACGTACATATTTATTTTCAGTTTTGGCAGGATCAGTCCTTAACAGTCTCAAACCTGCAGTCTAGAAACAAGATGGGTGGGCGTGGCCTGTAACAGCTAATTTGCATTAAAGTGACAGAGCGCTGTAAACGGCTCATTCTGAGAGGGACTGAAATGGTCAAGATTGGGGTTGGTGAGATCGCTTTATGTGAGTGATTTTTCTTTTTTTGGAAAGAATTTCGTTAACATGTTTTTTTATAGACGTGTTATAACTTGCTTTAAAAAAGGCATGTAAATGTCCCCTTTAATATTAGCCCAGTTTTACCTTTTGGGCCAATTATTATAACAACAAAAAAATCTTACATCCCTAATTTCTAGGTCAAAGAAAAAGTGCAGAGTTGATATCGGCAGTTTGTGGCTTCATTTAGGAGGGAAACATAAAGTGGGTTCCTAAATTATGCTGGCCTCTTCATTGGGTACACCTGCATCAGCTCCTCATGGCTTAAGATTTAACAGGACGTCAGAAACATTCAGATTCTTCTGCCCGTTGTGACCTGACGGCAGAGCCGGCCTAAGGCAGAAGCGAACTCAGCCGCTGCTTAAGACACACCAGATCTACAGGGGCTTCACATCAATGTTTGAATTTAAACACAAATCTAAAAGGTTTGTTTGAATGTTCAGTTTGATTTGTGTGTTTGAGCTTCGGTTTGTCCATGAAACACATCTCTGCAAATAACACATTATCTCTGTTTGCTTTAAGCCCCACCCATCCCAAATTCCACAACATAAAATGCTGCTAGGAAGACGGGCCCCAAATCAAGTTCTGCTTAAGGCCCCACATGACTTTGGGGCCCCACATGCCTGCCTGATGGCATCAGGTAGTCGCTTCAGATCCACCTGCAGGTGTACATTCACAATAGAGCTGCACAATATCTCGAACTGCAGAGGAGTGGATGTATGCGATATTTGACGGGGAGTAATATTTCAACCATCATGTCTTCATGTTCTGTAAGTCTGTGACATATTTGGCCAGTCGCATGGATTCTTAACGACCACATCCGGTGTAATTCCTCGATGGCCGAGATGCTAAAGCTCATGGAGAATGGACACGGTGGGCAGCAATACCCGGGTAGGCTGTGGGGTTTAAATGATGCTTGGTTGGTGAAAGGAGACGGGGAGTGTGACAGAAGAAGAAGAAGACCTCCCTCACGCCGTTATGCCGCCGCCACCAGCCTGAATCGTTAAAGGACCAGGCAACGTTTTTCAAACCTGCAATTGTCCAGTTTGGGTGAGTCTCTAGTCTGGTGAAGTACAGAAGAGTATATGGAAGAATGTTTTAGTTACTGGACTTCACACCATTTTTGTTCTGCAATAAATAAAATAAAATGCTTTTTAAATTTATAGATATAATCCTGATTTTTCTTTATTTTTTTGTCAATTAGTAGATGCACTCAGATGTTAAATTAATCAGAGATTATTAATTTGTACATTGCACGCACATTTGGTGTAAATATTGGTATGATGCTAATTAGATCCACTAGGCACTTGAGGAATAAAACAAATCTGCCTGCAGCTGCACGTCCCATGACAGCGCACCACAATATATCGCATGGCAGTCATCATGACAAAGTGTCCAATATTGCACATAGAGCATCACCAAAGGAGATCATCAGCTCCTGCTCATTTGTGAATCACAGACTTTATGCAGCAAAGACTGAACACGAATTTGTACCAAAAAAGATTTATTATTCTAAAGTTGTTTATCTGGATATTTACATTTTTAGATCAACCGAAAGACACATAATCTCTATCATTTCCTCTGTATAACGTATCAGTTTTCTACTGAATGTTAAACATGACTTGTTAAATTCCTGTTTTTACTGTATAAAACAGCTTTACGGGAATTTATTTCACATTCGATCAATAATACTTTAATTGATAAGTTATGTTTTTTTCTATTTTTTCATTATATAATGAATCTGTCAGGGATTTTTCATACTTATGTCTTCACATATTTTTATATTCTTTTCATTCACTTGTGTAAAAACTGACTCTGCTGCTGCTGTCAGTCTTTGGGATGAAGATCAGATGCTTGTCTGTGTTACGGCCCTCATGAGGCTGATCTGAGGTCAGTTACAGCTAACGGGAGGGTGGGTCTCTGATGATGAGGAGAGACGAGCTCTTCCTCACGTCCTTTATAAGAGTGAAGACGAAGGTGATCATCTTGAGCAGCTTCAGCAGCTCCATGGCCACAGGTAAGATTTTTTCTGCTGATTTTAAATGTTCTTGTATTTAGAACAATCAGGAAATGTTTAAATGCTATTCATGAATTTCTTTATCATTAAAATGCGACCTGATAATAAATTGTGCAGAAAGAATCAGCTTTATCACCAAAATTTATTACATAAGCTACATTAGAAGAACCGGCAGTCATTTATCTTTACAAGATATAAGTCATGCATATTTTTTTTATTGTAGAGTTCCTCCACCTAGTATCATTAAAGAAAATCAGAACATTGGTTAATTAGTTGGGAATAAGATGACTTGTGTCATATTTACAGCCAGCACTTTGTAAGATAGATGGATAAATCCGAATATTAATCCAAATGTGATACCAAGAGACAGTAAAGCATGCAGATGCAACCTCTTTTTTTAAACTTAAAATAATATTTTACATACGGTCTTGTGTTTTTTTCTCACACTCCGTCTGATACACATCAGAATCCATGATGTGGAGACGCTTCCAGCTCTGTCCTTCACAGCCTTCTTCCGCTAAAGGCTTGTACCAAACATCATCTCTGCTCTGGTGTCCAAATATTTCATTTTGATATGAATCTCTCCAAAGACCATTGTTCCAGATGTCTTGGTCTTTCTCTGTGTCTCTCTGGCAAACTTCAACCTGCCCTTCACTGTTGCTTTTACTACATGCCCCCTTCCCATGCACACTAAATTTGAGTAGCCTCTTTTTATTGAACAGGTTTTGGGAGATTTCTTTTACTTCTTGCACCTCGACTTACCTTGTTGTTGAAAGTGTGCTATACAAATAAAATTGCCTCGCCTTGCCTTTTAGCAGCTTGTGGTCTGCTTTCAAGGTGAACCAAACTAATGTCCTCCATTCGTCAAAGCGTTTTTATTTGTCTCCCTTGAGAGAAATTTACCTTGGACAGTGGGAGTTACACCGCACAGGTCCACTGCACTCATCCACACAATAAAGACATATATGGAATGATAAAAACAAACAAGATGATTTAAAAAGAGTATTTTCTGTGCAGTGGACTGACTGATTCTTTTGATTCATCTTCACCGGATAGATTTATAAGATGCCACAACGTTCTCTCTGAAGGCCTCGGACCACTCTTTGGATCACACCTTGATGTTCAGGAGCACCAAACAGGTCAAACTTCCTTTCAAATTGTTGAGTAACGATGTTCTCCTGATGTGACACCCTGTTGTGTAATTTTACCTGTTTTAAATTAGACTAAATGTGTGACTAATTTATTCCTTACCCAATTTTTTAAAATTAATTTTCTCTTCACCATTTGGTTTATTTACATTACTTGAATTTTCTCAGTATTGATCAAACTGATATTAATGAAAATAATCCTCATCCAAACGTGTCGTATACAATAGTTAATAATAATCATAATTATTATATAAAGCCAGTGTTGTGTAAGAAATGTCCTACATCCATTTCGTGCATGCCTCTATATCTGCTCATTTTATTGCAAACATAAATTTTTAAATATATGCACAAAATGTTCTGCATCACTAACAGTGGCCCAGCATGCCCACTAGGTGTCACTAATGAGCCTATGACTACATAGGAGACTTTATATGCTCAGTTTATATCTGAATCTTTGTGGATGCATATATGGGGTGCCGTTTGTAAAGTTACAAAGTAAAAAATTAACAAAAATAATTTAGGTGATTTAGCCTCATTTAGTCATAAGAGAAGAAATTGGAATTAGTTTTTCAAAACCACATTTGCCTCCATGTTATTATATATATATATATACATATATATATATATATATATATATATATATACATATAATTAGTTTGAAACTAAATTTTTAGCTAGCAAGCTAAACTGGCTAGCTAAATATATAGCTTCAAAGTAAATATTTAACTCAGAGCCATAGGCGTCATTTTAGCCAGGGACGTCGGGGACGTGTCCCCAACAATATTTATGATTGACGGTTTTGTCCCCAACACTTTTAAAAACCTGATGCGGAATTTCTTAACAGCGCAGATCTAACGTCCACCTGTGCTCCCAGCACAATTTCCACATAATCAGTATCTGAACAAACTATTATTCCACTTTCTTATACAGTCATGTTTTCTTTCTGCGCAGATGGTGAAGCACTCTTAGCAGTGGATATGTCGAGGTTTTTAAAGACTTGTCCACTGCAAACACATTCAGGGCGGAGTCCTGCAATGTCGCGGGTACCGCTTTCACGAAAAATAGATAAATTAAACGCAGACACGCAGCGATTTTCAACTTTTTGCACAGAGTTTAGGAAACTGAATCAATAAAAAAATAAATAAAATAATGGCTTGCATTTATATAACGCTTTTCAAGATTCTCAAAGCGCTTTACAACTCCATAATTCATTCACTCTCACATTCACACACGGGTGGAAGCAAGCTATGATTATAGCCCCAGCTGCCCTGGGGCAGACTGACAGAAGCGGGGCTGCCATATTGCACCATCGGCCCCTCTGGTAAAAAAGACAAAAAACGATTCCAATGAGAGCATTATCTCAGACCTGTGTATACACTGCCGTGCATATTGCAATAAAAAATGAAACGGAAGAATACCGATATATGAATAATCAACAATAATTTACCCCCAGCACTCTTTAAACCACACTCAAGTTTATGGTTATTGTCCCCAGCAATTTAGAAACAAACCGACGCCCTTGCTCAGAGATAAATATTTAGCTAATATGCAAATTCACTTACAGAGAAGCGGAAGTGGACTATCAAAATAAAAGGTTGTTCTTGGTGAACCTCTGTAATAAATTCCTGCTGCTGGTGCAGTCACTGTTGCTATAAATCCATCGGTAGACGTCTGTATTTAAAATTAAAATAGAGGTTCGCAAGACCCAGCTTTTATTTTGGTAGTCAACTTCCACTTTTCTGCAAGCATATTTGCATATTAGCTAACCTTATAGATCCAGTTTATATGTTCCTTCTCCAGGCAGATTTGGTTTTAACATTTTCATTAAAGCAAGAAGTTGGTTTCTCACAGGGAACGGCACATGCATCTGTCTAAAGACAACAAAAGGATGAAAACTGACTTTTAGTTTAGAACAAACACATTTTTTTATCTGTTTTTATTGACTTTATATTCCAAAAATGGCACACAGAAAACTCTGCACACCCTTCTCAATGTTCGGGTAGAAATTCATTAGGCCTCTGGTTACATGGCGTCCCACGTTTGTGTGTCGACAGGAAACATGGGACTGACTACTGACCCCGCCCTCAACGCCTCTGCTTGGCTCCGCCCCTCTGTGAACGCCTCCTACCGGTCTCCAATCGGAGCGTCGCATCCCTATGGCACTTCTGAGCTGATTCTGATCGCCGTGGTAACCGTCTCTCTGAGCATCCTCACCGTCCTCGGCAACACGCTGGTCATCCTCTCCGTCAAACTGAACCGCCACCTGCGAACGGTCAGCAACTACTTCCTGCTGAGTCTGGCGGCGGCCGACCTGTTCATCGGGCTGCTGTCCATGAACGTGTACACGATGTACCGACTGCGGGGCCACTGGCCCCTGGGGGGCGCGCTCTGTGACACATGGCTCGTCCTGGACTATGTGGTGAGCAACGCCTCTGTCCTGAGCCTGTTGCTCATCAGTTTGGACCGCTACCTGTGCACGGCGTGGCCCCTCAGCTACCCGGCGCGACGAACGGGCCGCGTGGCGGGCCTGATGATCGCCGCCGCCTGGCTGTTGTCCTTCCTCCTCTGGGCGCCCACAATCCTGTGCTGGCAGAGCGCCGGCGGCAGGCGGGTCATCCCAGACGGACGCTGCTACATCCACCTCCTGGCGAGCCCGGCCGTCACTCTGGGAACGACGCTGCCATCGTTTTACCTGCCGGCGCTCATCATGATCGGACTGTACAGCCGCTTGTCGGCCGCCAGCCGCCGCAGACTGAGCGCCCTTCCACCAGGGCAGGGAACACCCAGGGTGTCCAGGCCTTCCGTTAAGGGCTTCTTCCCCAATCGACGCAGCTGGATGGCCGGCGACCTGGGCTCGGACTCGTCTTTGAACCGGCGAGGAACGTCCGGAAGCCCTGTGGAAAGGGCGGACAGTTGCAAACACTGGGTAGGTACAGTTCCTCCTCCTCCTAACTTCCTGCTGAAGATTTTTCCCCAGCAGGAGGTTCGTCTGTTCCTCAGCTTGTCGGTCCTGAAGGAAATTGCGACTCCACAAACTGACCCGTCTGTCTTTCTCGTCAGCAGCATCTCTGCTCGTGTGCAGCAGCAGAAGACGACTCTTCATCGACCACCGACCTCCACAGCTCGGCCTCCGCAGCTCTGTCCTCCTGTCCCAGCTTCAGGCCTCAGGAGAGGAGGAGGCGCCGAGTGATGGCGAGGGAGAGGAGGCTGACCAACACTATCCTTGCCATCCTGCTGGCCTTCATCCTCACCTGGGCGCCCTACAACGTCATGGCGGTCGTTGCCGCCTTTCGTCACATCCGTATCCCCGACGCTCTGTGGACTACGGGCTACTGGCTGTGTTACGTCAACAGCACCATCAACCCCTGCTGCTATTCCCTGTGCAACGTCACGTTCAGGAAGACCTTCTGCTGCCTGCTGAGCTGTCGCACCAGGAAGCTGCATTGACGCCGACGCAGGTCCACCAGAGGTCATTCCTGTCAGGTTTTCCTCTAACAGCTCGAGAAATGTTCGTCAAGACCACTCGAGTCAGGAATCTGTTCAAAATCAGTGATCTTCTCAGCACCGGCAATCTGGAGGGTTCACAGTTAGGAATCAGTTCAGGTTGTGGAATGTGTGCAGAAATCCTTTCAGAGTCAGGAATTGGTTCGAAATCAGTTCACAATTAAAAATCAGTTCAGAATGAAGGATGGGTTTGAAATAAAGAATCTGACAATTCTGGAATCTTTTCAAAATCAGTTTAGGATCTGGAATCTGTCAAGAACCTGGAATCAGAAAAACCTGAATTTCCCCTCTGGGATTATTAAAGTATTTCTGATTCAGGAATCTGTCAAGAATCAGGGAACTTCATTCATGGCAGGAGACCTGATTGTTTTCATACTGAAAAATTGGTTAAAAATCAGGAAACTCTTAGGATTCTGTGTGGAGTCTGGAATCGGTTCAACAATCAAATTCAGCGATCCTTTCAGAATCTGTAATCTTTTGAGAATCTAAAATCGGTTACGAATCTTTGATCTCATCAAAGTCGTTGATCTGAATTAAAACCCTCCGAGTCAGGAATCGGCTCAAAAGTTTGGAATCAGGAATCTATCAGGATTTTTTTAAAAGAACTGTTCAGAATCAGAATTCTCTTCAGACTTTGGAATCGGTTCACAAATTCCTTTTGGATCAGAAACTTGGCTAAAACCAGTAACCAGTCCCCAGTCAGAATCAGAGTCTTTTTATAATCAGAAATCTAGACAGGAACAGATTAGAAATCCAAAATCAGTTCAGAATCAGGAATTTATCAAAACCTGGGAAGTTGTTCTGAATTAATTCAAAGAATCAGAATTTTCTAAAGATTTAAGAATCCGTGAAGGAATTTCTCCAGAATCTGTTTAGAATAAAGAATCAATTTGTAGAATCCAGACTCCTGCATGAATCTAAAATCTCTTCAGAATCGGGGAAATCTGTCAAAAAACAATAATAATCTTTTTAAGAATCTGTTTCTTTAGGCCAGGATTTGTTTAGATTTAAGAATGTAGAAAACATTTGAGTCAGTAATTTGTTCAAAATCCGTTCAGAATCAGGAATTTGTCAAGGATAAGAAATTTCCTTTGTGTTAATCTACTTAGGGTAACTAGACTTGGGAATTGGTCCAGAACCTTCTTCGAAATCAGGAATCTGTTCAATATCAGTAAACAATTCAGAATCAGGAATCTGTCACATCATTTCAGAATCAAAAATCTCTTCTGAACTGCGAATCGGTGCAGGAATTTCTTCAGAATCAAGAATCTTTTTTGAATATTGGGAATCTGTTCAGGAAAAATGCCTGATTGGGGTTATTAGTTTTCTGTAGCCTGATGGGTAAACCGTGTTGCTTTAACAGAAAACAAAAAAAACACACAAAGGTTTTTCACCAAAACAATGTACAGCATTTATTTGTTCATTTGTACAAGTCTCATCAATAATCTGCAATTCCAAAAATAAACTTTCCCTCAGTTCGGATGTTGAAGCATCAAACTGATCTAGAGGATCTTTTTTTTTTTCTTCTAAAGGCTTTTAGGACTACGAGGATGGGAGCGTTAAACTATCAGCTACTGAACAAAGATTATCCTGATCAGCTAAAGCTGAAATCCAAGGAAAAACAGGAGAACATCAAATCAGAGCAGGAATCAGCGAGTCAGACGGGGGGTGAGGGGGACAGGAAGTCTGTTTTGGTGTCTCTGGTTTTAAGTTTGAAGGGAAGACGATTGTTCAGCTGATGGAGGAGAAGAAATTGAAGTCGTCTTCTGGTTCACTCTTCCTCCTTCAGTTTGATTTCTTCTCCCCTGCAGACGGACACAAAGAAGCAGTCGGTAAAGTTTCTGTTTGACCAATCTGAAACCCAGACGACCTGTATTCAGCCAGTCAGCGGAGGGTCTCCTGAATGTTTCCGACGCTCGATGGCGCCCATTGTCGGCCCGCTGTTATCTGTAAGATCTCACCTCTGGTCTTCTTGACTTTGTGGGAGCAGGGCTTGGAGACCTTGACGGTGGACTGACAGTCGGCGTTGAACCGGACTCTCTTCAGCGCTCCTGACCGGGTCTGGGTGTTGGTGGCGGCGTCGCAGGAACTCCACGCTCCGAACTTGTACTTACAGTCACCTGAGAGTGTATTGGACACAATTAGACCGGCTGCTTCTAACCGCCGATGACTGATTCATTCAAAAAAATTATCCTCATTCTCACAAATTTGCATTTTGGTTCCTTTTTGAAAGTTTTCATACAATTATTAATTATTTTGGTGGTTTTTCTTTTAGATTTCCCCCACAGATTGTTCCTCTTAGAGTGTGATGATGTCACACACTCTTTAAATTAAAGTTGCACATCTACAGCATATATACACTCACTAGTCACTTTATTAGGCACACCTGTCCAACTGCTCGTTAACGCAAATTTCTAATCAGCCATTAACATGGTGGCAACTCGGCATGTAGACATGGTCCAGACGATCTGCTGCAGTTCAAACCGAGCATCAGAATTGGGGAAGAAAGGTGATTTAAGTGACTTTGAACGTGGCGTGGTTGTTGGTGCCAGACGGGCTGGTCTGAGTATTTCAGAAACTGCTGATCTACTGGGATTTTCTCGCACACACAACCATCTCTAGGGTTTACAGAGAATGGTCCGAAAAAGGGAAAATATCCGGTGAGCTGCAGTTCTGTGGGCGAAAATGCCTTGTTGATGCCAGAGGTCAGAGGAGAACGGCCAGACTGGTTCGAGCTGATAGAAAGGCAACAGTAACTCAGATAACCACTCGTTACAACCAAGGTATGCAGAAGAGCATCTCTGAACGCACAACACGTCGAACCTTGAGGCAGATGGGCTACAGCAGCAGAAGACCACACCGGGTGCCACTCCTGTCAGCTAAGAACATGAAACTGAGGCTACAATTCGCACAGACTCACCAAGATTGGACAATAGAAGATTGGAAAAATGTTGCCTGGTCTGATGAGTCTGGATTTCTGCTACGACATTCCGATGGTAGGGTCAGGATTTGGTGTCAACAACATGAAAGCATGGATCCATCCTGCCATGTATCAACAGTTCAGGCTGGTGGTGTAATGGTGTGGGGGACATTTTCTTGGCACACTTTGGGCCCCTTAGTACCAAATGAGCATCGTTGCAACGCCGCAGCCTACCTGAGTTTTGTTGCTGACCATCTCCATCCCTTTATGACCACAGTGTACCCATCTTCTGATGGCTACTTCTTCCAGCAGGATAATGCGCCATGTCATAAAGCTCCAATCATCTCAGACAGGTTTATTGAACATGACAATGAGTTCACTGGACTCAAATGGCCTCCACAGTCACCAGATATCAATCCAATAGAGCACCTTTGGGATGTGGTGGAACAGCAGATTAGCATCATGGATGTGCAGCCGACAAATCTGCAGTAACTGCCTGATGCTATCATGTCAATATGGACCAAAATCTCTGAGGAATGTTTCCAGTACCTTGTTGAATCTATGCCACGAAGGATTAAGGCAGTTCTGAAGGCAAAAGGGGGTCCAACCCGGTACTAGCAAGGTATACCTAATAAAGTGGCCAGTGAGTATATCAAAACAAAGGTATTTTTGTCTGCTTTCACCCAGCGTGTCTCCCACCGCTATGGGACTTACAGATTTCCGTTAATTTGTCCCATAAGTGCTGAGACTCCACACCTTAGCTCTAATTCACTCCCTTTATAGTTCACATCCAACTAGAACTAGAACTGAAAGGTCTCTTTAACCTGTCATATCTCTTACACAAAACACTGTGGACACATAAAAGTTAACATGAGTGGCCACCACAGGGTTCAGACACTCCAGGTTTAAGAACATCTAATTCAATAGTTTATTGATAAACCAAGATGGGAGGCTCCACAGAATTTAGTTTCTAATTCTCATACACTTAAAGAGCAAACAGAACCAGATTTTAACTCTGGCTTTCAAACTAAGACTATTATACTGTTAGAAATGAGGGTCTAGGTCTATCATAGCTTAGATACATAACCTGCTTAGGTTCCTAATTCCTATTAGGCAGCCAAAAGAAGGAAGTGGGTGAATGCTGGATTTTCATTTCAAATTTCAGAACAAATGTTTCAAACATTCACCACCAGTAGGCGGCATGCCTTGGTTTATTGGTGTGACTGGACTTCCCAACAAAGTACAGTTATTCCAGTTTAACACATGACGTCCTGTCTGTGGGAGTCTCACCGATGTCCCTCTTCCAGTTGCAGGGCTTCGTGCAGAAAATCTTCTTGGTTTGATCCTTGCACGTTGCCTCTCTCAGTCCGTCGCCACAGTCTCCGTGTTCCGGCACACACTTCCCATACTGTGTCTCTTCAGGGGAGCACTCGGAGAAGGGTCGAGATTTATCATGTTTTCCTCCTGCAGATTAGAAACACATTCACGCTTTCATCAAACCAATGTTCATCATCTCCAACTTTCATCCAGCCCACGGGAGCCTGGTTTTATTTTGTTCACGTCTAAATGATGGTTCTAGTTTGGCTTCATAAACCTGAAGTTCTTGCTGTTAAACTCGGGGGTTTTTGCCCGTTTGTATTAAATCTAGTTTATGCAGTTTCTATTTTCAGGCATATTACGTTGAGTTTTCCTGATGCTCTGATGTCTTCCTCTGCCTAGGATGTCTCATTTTGTGCTTTTTAGTTCCCACTGATGGAAACATCCGCACATTCTGAGGTAAACATGCATCTTAAAGCACCTCACAATCCTCACCAGGGTTTCAGCTCTCTTGTTTTTATTGTCAATCCGATGGAGCAACTCGTTAACATCAAACAGCTCCATCATGGAATTACAAGATGATTGCATCAATTTATCCTCTGATAATATTTCATTATTTGCATGTACTGTCTTGTCTAACATTTTTAATTATTCAAAAAACCCACGTCTCTTTCAAATCTGTAAACTGTTTGTCTAAACTTTCCAATAAAAATCCTTCAGAAAGCTTGGTTCCTTCTTCTTGGGACAAATATCCAAATAGAAACCTGTGGTTGCTAGTTAATTCATGTCCTTTTAGATCAAACTTTCTGAAAAGAGATAAAGATGTAAAGCAGCAGCAAAGAGTCTCAAGGCGTTGTCTCAGAAGCCACCTCAGCCCCTGAAACCTGATCCTCCTTCAGCGTTTGGGTTCAACTGATTAATGAGGTAAGAGAGAAATAAAAACATACTAAAAGAGTCCTTAGCTGCTTTTTAAAGGAGTCCCCTAATGGCTACTGGTTAATAACAACCTGTAGTTAGAGAAAATCTGAGCAGATGTGTGGGGATTGATCCCAGTCTGGTAGGTTATCACCAGGACTTTAGCATAGGGTACTAAAATAAGCAATAACTTTAAAGTTATGTGTTCCCGTCAGGAGTTTTGCTGCATGATTTTCAAGCATTCGGAGATGATCATAAACATTTTTTGTTTAGACGAGTGAAAAAGTGCAACACAAAACCACCACCAAAAAAAACCTGAAGAATCATCTGCACTCCATGGTTTAACATCAGCTGTGAAATTGAATGACAAGTCCATCCAACTTGACTGAATAACTGAGAGTAAATGGTCAATATGTTGCCTAACTGTGCGGTCATAGCAATAATTTACACGTTCAATAATAATTTTAGGTCTCGAAAACTTTGACCATTAAAAAACTCGGCATCCTAAAAAGGAGGAAAACAACTGTCATCTGCATAAATGTTATAATGCTGTATAGGGGCCCGATCACACAGCCTTGGGGAACCCCACCAGATTCTAGAGAATAGCAGCTGCTCAGTGACTATGAGTCTCCTTCTAGTCTTAAGCATGGCATGTGTAGCTAACGTTATGCCCCGCCCATTTAGAGTGAAATACATGAGAAATACATGTGTGGCTTAAGTTTTCAGTCTGTATCTCTGATCCAGTGGAACCAGAACCCAGACAGAAAAGAAAATGGACCAGAGCAAAGCGTAGCACACATTTTCTTCACATTTATTGCTTCATATGGGTTTCACGTATTTTTCACATGTAATCACATGTGATTCCACATGGGTTTCACACATTATATTTTCCACATGTAGGTTTTGTATGTAAAATGACATGTTTCATGTGTGGTTTACATGTTATGCCATGGGCTTCACATGTTTCATAGTTTATTACCATGAAAATGTTCCAAATCACACGTGTGTGTGGTCACATGTTTTTCACACATCTCACATGTTTTTGCATGAATTTCACATGGGTCAAAGAGTTTTCACATGAGATCCCATGTGATTTTGCACATGTGAAATCTGTTTTTTAATTCCGTAAATCTGATTATTCATTGGGGTAAAAAGTGCAATGAAGCTGAGAAAATAAATTGATGTTAAGACGTGAAGTTCTGTAGTAAAAAGAGAACTTCTCTTCAACCTGTGGTTCTGTTTGAGTTCTAATCTAATCTGTGGATGAATCTGGTTCCAGATAAAGAGCGACGTAGGCTATTTAGGTCGTGCAAGAACAACCTGCCCTCTCTCCCCTCATCTAAGCTGCATGCATGTGAGCTGGACCAGCTGTGTTCTTGAGAAACAGGAAGACGACCCGTTTAGACCTGATTCTGGTGGGGCTTTATCTCACCTTTGTGATGTTTGGCTCGTTTGTTGGCCTCGACGGCGAGCGAGAGGGCCAGGAGCAGCAGCAGTGTCACTGAGAACAAACTTCGCATCCTGCAGAGACCAAAACACAGACGGGGATGGAGTTACAATCGGGGTTTTCAGCGATGGTGCAGAACGGGCAGAGGAGGGGTGGGGGGGGGGTTGTCTCTCTGCAGATTACTGAGCTACAGCTGCTGGATGCATCAACACAAACATGGACACGTGCACAGATGTACAGTCACAGAGCAAGGTGCCCCACTGTGACTATGCATCGCTTCATGGAGGGATTACTGAACGGGCTTAATGGGCTCAGGCACAAAGGCGGTCAGGGGGCCCAAGTCACGCAGATTCACAACACAGTGAAAGAGAGCCTCACAAAGAGACACAAAACACATTTACAAACTCAGAAAATGCTTTATAAAGAGAGACAAAGCTGCCAAAGAGCAGAATAAATCCGATAAATCACAGAAAATCTCGACGAGAAGAGGCAGAAACAAAGAGACAATTAACTCCTAAAAAAACGACTCCACCAAAGAGAACACAAACAAGACCAGATATAACTGCATGAACAAGGAATAATAGCAGAAAGGTTTATAAAGAGGGAAGAAAAGCTCCTGAAGAGCAGATTCAACCCACTCGACCTAGACAAGATGACTAAAAACCAACACACAGAGATAACCGATTGCTAAAAGCTGACTCAGAAAGCCTCAAAAGACACAAAATCACCACAAAGAAAATCAAATATGACTCAATAAACATAAAACTGAAAAACAAACGAGGTGAAAAAGAAAAGAAGAAAAAAAAGCCTTAATCTCATAACGGTTTATGTAGTAAAACAAAGAGACAATGAACTCCTGTAAACGGACTCAGAAAGACCAAAATACCACAGACTAAACATGTCTGCCAAATGTCACAACAACGAGAAACAAGGCAACAAAACACAACGAAAACCAGCCTAAAAAACGAGAAGCTCACTGATGGAGGTGGGAGGCAAGTGATTTATCACTTTATAGATCAGAGGGGGGATTTTTGTACCGAGTCCTGAAGGGAAGGTCAATAAAACAACTAGTGACACGATTATGAACCCGGTCCAAAAAAAAACAGACTGGATTCTGAATCATCTGTAGACGGGAGACTAGATCATGGCTTTATTGGAAATACTGCTGTCACAGTAGCGTCAGAAGCATGAATTACTGTTACTAAAGCAGCTCGAAAGCAGGATAGATTTCACTTATAAAACGTATGGGTTTTTTTTATATCTCACCTTAATGGACGTAAAACTCATAAAGAGACACAATTAAGTTATGAAATAACTCCACAAATCTCAAAAGAGACAAAATTATGACATTGCAGAACAGAAGAAAACAACTAAAATACCCTCTTTGGTACCATGTTAACCTTCACGTCTCCAGAAGGAACCAATGAGAGTTCTTTATTTCATCACATGACTTTTATGAAGTCATTTCCAAACCCTTTTCTGCAGCCTCTTTAAGAGGAAAGTGCTTTGACTTTTTGCTCCCCAAAAGGAGTTGGAAAATGTCCTTTAATGGTCCTTTTTTCATCTGGAACAATAACTTTACTTTAATAAGTGCTTAAGGCTTCATTTCTAATGCTTTATTGAAGTTTATTCACTAATTTTCTGTTGCAGTTGGGCAACAAACTACCATTATAGTCCCACCAGGGCCGCATGAAGTTTGTTGCATGTTTAGTTTTATTTAAAGTTCAAAGTCACACCACTTAGAAGTATCTTTATCTAATCTTTACAGTTTAATGAAGATAAATACAAAGAATGAATTTAGCCTCATTTTATCCTCCTTTAACGGAAGAAGAGGGTTGAAATCACACGTCCTGTTAATTGAACGGCTAAAGTGACAACCTTAGCCTTTTGCCTCGTTTCCTCTGAGCAATACTTCACAGGTCGCTGCGGTTCGGTACGCTATTTTGTTTGTTTCGATTTTAAGGTGGCCAACACAACCTTGCCGTACCGCACCATTCCTGGGCCTCCTTCAGTTCCAGGTTCAAAGGACAACGGTAAGGTATGGTTGGGGCGGAGCTACTGGCGTCACACAACACAGTCCGATGATTGGGGGCACAGAAAAACGTCACTGCTTGCGACAAGCACAAGGCGTACTCGTGCGTCGCGTTTGCCGTCGCACTAGTACGACGCACAACTTTAGGCGTTTGGGTTTAACCACGCCTTCCCAGTGAGGGTCCAGCTGGTGGCGGAAGATTTTCCAGAATACGCTCGAATATAAAACAGCATAAAATAGCAATACCACTAAATAAAAACTAGGTATTTGATACAACTGACCACCAGATCTTGCTGGACAGGTTGAGGTATCGGGTCAGTGTATCAGGATCTGCTTTACATATCTTTCTTTCACCCTGAGTGGCTGCTTTAAATAACAGGTCTTCATTTTGGTGTACCTCAGGGTCCTTTTTTTGGGGCCCTCACTATTTCTGGCTTAGCAACTCAAAAGAAAGCTAACTAAAACCTTTTTTATTTAACAATCGCTTTAGATGAACTAGGACGAGGCTGCACTGTGGAGCAGTTGTTAGCACGAAGGTCCTGGATTATGGGTCTCTCCGCATGGAGTTTGCATGTTCTCCCCGTGGTTGCATCGGTTCTCTCTTAGTACTCCAGCTTCCTCCCACAGTCCAAAAACATGGTTGTGGGGTTACTTGTTCTCTTTAAATTGTCCGTAGGTATGAGTGTGGATGGCTGCCTGTGATGGACTGGTGACCTGCAGGGTGACTGGCTGTACCCCCATGAAGACTGTAGATATTAGCCTAGTAGTAGTGCTAAGACAGTTTCTACTGTACATATTAATGCATATCAAGCCATATTTGGCATTTGAAGAATTATAATAGGCCATTTTAAGTGTTTTTAGACCGGGTATCAAGTATTCATACATTTTAGCTGTGCTCGGCGGCCAAATATCACTTTAATATTAAACTGTGGTCCACAGAGTATTATCCAACATGAATCATAACAAACTATAATGAATGACTCTTTAACATTAATTTCAATGGTTTATTGTAGCCTGCAAGCACATTCAGACCCCCGTTACAATGATTTTCCATTTAAAATGCCATTACTGTAAGACACTGACCCTATTCAATATTTTACTCCATGTTTTATGATATTTTTTGTTGCAGTGTTGCTTACAGGCAACAAAAAAATACTCCTAAATTTAATTAGTACCACAGAGGCCTAAAAAAAAAAAGACACAAAACAGCCGAAGAGACGCACAAGAAGCAACAAGATCTGCATAAGCAGGAAAATATTTACAAAAACAGTTAAAAGAAATATAAACAGAAAGGATACAAGAGAAGCGTGATGGGAAGCCTGCAGGAAACCTTTAGCAAGACATGTAGGAATGAAAAATGACGAATATTTAACCATGTCCAAGATACTGTGAGCACATCAGGGGTAACACCCACTCAACCAACCTACAGGCATTATTCATGTGGCAAAAAAAGAGCAGACAGGACTGTAAATAATGTGGGAAACGGAGCAACTCAAACTTTCAGGGTGGGAAACGTTTAAAATGGTTAATTGGACCAAGTTTCAAAACAGTAATAGTTTTGTTCATGGCAAGAAACTAATTTACTTCAAGAATATATCCCCAAAAAAGTTTTTAGTGACAAAGATGAGGTGTTTTCGTCAACCTGATGATTGAAACAAAACCAAGATATAAATTATAAATGAAAAAAAAAAGATATAAAAAAGATATTTATGGGAGATTCATTGCTGAGGATGGGTTGGAGTTCACTTTTCTGTCACATGGGATTCAAACTTTGGGTTTTATTAAAAAAAATGTCTGTGTAACATTAAAATAAAGATTTAGTAAAGTCCGATATCAGTAAACTAAACTAAAACTATTCAAATTTTAAAAGTTTAAAGAGTAAAACTTTGTGGATACAAAAATACAGAGTGGGAAAATGTGAGGGAAAACTAGGAAATAACATTCCTAACATCTAAAAAAAAAAAATTATAAGATCTGATACAAAACTACAAAAGCAGAGACGGAATAATCAGAAACTGATGTTTAACCTGGCGAGCGACAGAGACAGAGTAACTTCAGGGGACAGAAAACTGCAGAAGATGGACCAAAGGGAGACGTAAATCCAGAGAGACGGGAGACAGGAGCCTCCTGCTGATGGTTTCTAACAAAATAATCTGATTTCTCAGCTTTGAAACCCCCCTGTTGTCATTTTAATCTACTGAAGGGTCCGTCCGTCCGGCTCCACCCGGACCAGATGGTCCGAACTGGGAATGGATCAAATCTCAGCCCCCCCCTCCTCCACCCCCTTCAATCTGAGGGAGTTTAAACCCAATAATCTGAGTGTTGTGGTGGCTTCAGGATTATGAAAGTGGGCTAATGTATGCAGAGCGTGTTCCCGCTGCCAGCACACGTTCTGATCCGTGTTTCTGCGGGACGAGGGATGCTTCAGATGTGAGCTGGCTCTTTGTGCTTGGAGATGACAGACTCCTCTTTCATTAAAGCTCTGCTCCTCTTTCACATGTCAGCTGGCCTCCCCGCTCCTCCTGCAGCCTTTCATCAAGAAAGAACCGGCTCTCAGCAGGCCTCCAGTCCCCCCCCCCCCCACCAATGAAGAAGAGGAGGAGGAGGAGGATGGGGTAGCAGCTGAAAGAGCTCTTTGGATTCCCTCTCAAAAGAATACTGATTCATTGGAGCAAAACAAAGCCTCCTCTAGCCTGGTTTCACTTCTCTTAAACTCGACACAGATTCCACGCCACCTCCGAGGACCCCAAACTCCCCCACAGGTCCTCCAACACCACCTTCACACCCTGAATGGAAACCAATTAGCATAAGAAAACAATCAGATCTTCACACGAAGAAAAGGAAACGGGATGCTCCCTTTGGTTTTTCGAGGGCAGGAGCAACATTTAAAGAACTTCCTCTGGAATCCCAGGGTTCATGTTGGATTCCAGAGGAAAGAAAGACCGGGGGGGGGGGGGGGGGCAGATAAATATCTCCACCAAGTTGACCTACAAGAATCCATCCTGAAAGTCCCGATGCTCTGCTCGCTGAGGCGAGAGACACGACCCTGAAGAAAAGACAACATCTTATCTCTGAGGTTGGAACTTCGTGATGTCTGGAAGACGAGGAGCTTCCTGATCTCCGAGGACATTCAGCTTGATCTTTTTCAGCTTCCGACTCTGAAGGAACCAGACTTTCCTAAAAAAAAAAAACAGTCTTGGTCCTGTAGCGGTTTTCCAAACCATCATCTCAAATCTTTATCTCTGTGTAAAATAAAGCACAATCTGACTACAGAAGGTCCATCAGCTCCTTTAACAAGTCCTCTTCTGGTTGTGCAGAAGGTTCGGCTGCATGTCAGGAACAGTAGGTGATGGTTGATCTGAACTCCATCTAAACCAGCATTTTTCCAAGTTTCTTCCCCTAACAGCGCCTCAGTGAGTCACAGTTTCCAAAAAGCAGCTCGGTAAATATTTCCACGTCTTCATTTCTCACCTGGAGCACCTTTCTCCTTCCAACAGAGCCCACGGAAAACACAGCAGCACATTTCCTTTTCTCTTCCTCCTTTTTTATCCACTTTTATTTGTGTTCCTTCGTGCCCAATTTCATCTCAAATTCCTCCACTTTTTCTCCTCCTTTCTTCCTTGCTATTCCCTTCCCTTTCACCTCTCAGTCCCTGTTCTGATTCCTTCCTTTAAATCACACTTTAAATCAAACTGGAGTCAAACGGAGCAGGAATCAGGATTAGGGAACAGATACGAACACATGATGAACAAAAAGAATCAGCCGGGATTAAATTGACATACTCATAGCAGAGATTTGTCTGCAGCTCCTTCCTTTCTCTGATCACAGACAGTTTCTTAGAAATTTGCCAAGGTCCCTGATGATGAACTAAACGATGAATCCTGAAATGAAACCTGAAAACCCCAAGCTGATAAAAAAGCTGCATATACTTACGTGTTTAGCTCAGAGGAGCAGCCTGTCGAGCTGTAGAGTCGTCGCTTTCTGTCTCTAATTCAGCTGCAGCTCCTGACCAACCCCTCACACACGCACACACACACGCACACGCACACACACATGCATGCGTGCGTGCACACTCACTGGCTCCACGTGGATGCCTCTGAGGACCATCCTCGCTGTGACATCACGAGAGCTGTAATCCTGCAGAACAAAACAGCCTCAGCTCATTTACATCAACACAAGAGTGTGTCTTTAATCTGTGTCATGCGGGATGAGAGTGAGGCTGTGAGTGTTTGACGGGAACGCCTGCTTGTTAAACACGCACTGACCCGGGGGGGGGGGGTCAGAGTTCACTCTGATGATCCGCAACCGTCATGCAGGTTCTGGAGCAGACGGAGCTCACAGGTGGATTTTTTTTTTATTTCTACAGCATTTACAAACTGAAATGAATAAGAACAAGAGCAATATTAATAATAAGAACAGAAAATAAAATCATGGGAAAGAAACAGGGAAGACGACAGGTTGTAACGACACAGTAACAAGACTACAGCACTTACAGAATTGAATAAACCTGAAAAGGCTAAATGTTTGGTCAGGTTAGTCATTTACATGGGCGATGTATTAATCAATTGCAAGTTTGTATCTGCAAAACTACTGCTGCCAGTTACATAGACGCACCTAAATACTAACTTACTTGTTAAGTTGACATAAACAGTGTGACTAAGAACATAGACAAACATTTATGGCACATTTGGAACCAGACTTCTTGGAAACCTCAAGCTCTGCACTCGCCAAGAAGTTTGTTCCAGATAAGGGGAGCATAGAAACTGAAAGCTGCTTCTCCATGTTTAGTTCTGAGTCTAGGGATGTTTAGTAGGCTAGAGTTGGAGGACCTGAGTGGTCTTGGTGTTTGGTGCCGTGACAACAGGTCTTCAACATATTTTGGTGCTAAGCCATGTAATGATTTATAAACTAGTAAAAGTATTGAGAAGTCTATTCTCTGAGCTACAGGGAGCCAGTGTAAGGACTTTAGAACTGGGGTGATGTGCTCTACTTTCCTGGTTCTAGTGAGGAACACGAGCAGCAGCGTTCTGGATAAGCTGCAGCTGTCTAGTTGACTTTTTAGCCAGACCTGTGAAGATGCTGTTGCAGTAATCAATCCGACTAAAGATAAATGCATGGATGAGTTTTTCCAGGTCCTGTTGCGACATCAGTCCTTTAATCCTAGAAATGTTCTTCAGGTGATAGAAGGCTGACCTTGTTATTGCCTTTATGTGACCCTGGATTTATATAGATGGAGCCATAAATCCAGAGCTTCAACTTTCAGTCCAGCTGCTCCTTCACCACCACAGACCAGAGGAGCAACTCCATAATTGCAGACAAAGCTCTGATCCACCATGATTCCTGAACTCTGAGGTCTCAAAATAATTAGAAAGAACCCATTTTGCTGTATGGAAACCGGTCTTCAAGGGGAGAACATTCAAACAACCGGCAGTCCAAGCAAGTTCACCCTGAGAGCAGACCGCAACATGCTGAAAGAAATCTCCAAAAAGGTCTTTGAGTCCTGCAGAATGTCTGTTTAATCATAAGAGACTGAATGTGTTTTAAATTCAACTTGAGGTGTGCAAACTTGAACTAAATATTTAGCTAATATGCTAATTTACTTGCTAATAAGTGGAAGTGGACTACCGAACAAAAAGCTGGGTCTTGTGAACCTCTATAAAAACTGCTGGCGAGCTTGAGCGTTGTTGCTAATCTCATTGTTATATTTTCCTCCCAACATATCCAACATTTCATCTTAAAACACAGGAGGAGCCGTTTTAACATCAATACAGACGTTTACCAGTGTGTTCACAGTAACAGCGACTCCAACAGCAGCGGGAGTTTATATAGAGGTTTACAAGACTCAGCTTTTATTTCAAAAGTCCACTTCCGCTTATAGGCAAGTAAATTAGCATGTTAGCTAAATATTTAGCTCAGAACTAAATATTTAGTTCAAAGCTATTTGTTTACCTAGCCAGTTTAGCTTGCTAGTTAAATATTTACCTTCAAACTAAATATTTAGTTTGGAGCTAAATATTTAATTTGTTAACTAAATATTTATTTAAAACTGTGACATTTGTAAATCATTAAATAACAGGCTAAAAAAAAAAATATCGCTGTCAATTTTTGACTGTGCACTCCATACATTTGCACACCTGTTAAACATAACCAAACGACACCCCACACAAATGACTCTTCAAGGAAAGCATGAAGGCTAGAATGGAGTTTGCCACACAAAGACAAAAGATCGTGACTTCTGGATAATGTTCTTGGGACCAACGTGCCCAGGTCCGTTTGACCGAGAAAGTTCACCCTAAAAAGCGCACCAAAAAATGCTAAAAGATGTCATCAGAGAACCTAGAAAACAGTTTAGTTAGAGAAACAGAACAAAGACCAGGATTTCTGCGATAGTTTTCTGGGGAGAAACGAGTCAAAAACTGAAGTATTTGGACCCCAGAAGAGGGAACATATTGGGCATAACTCAAATACAGCAATCCAGGAAACCAGATATGAAGCATGGATGTGGAAAATTGGATGTATAGGGTGTCCTAACTTTTTTCCCAGCTGGAGAACACATTTTTGTGTTATGTTTTTTGTTAAACTAGTCAAACAAGGTTTAATCTTTTTACTGCAGGACCCACACAGGTGAGACCAGATTGGATGATGGTGCATCTCATCTCTGTTAAACCAGCTTCAGATTGAGTTTAAGGGAAAAACTTCAACAAATTCGGGTTTGTTGAAGCTGCTCTGGCACATGGGAAGGATCGAAGCAAACGGTGTCATTTGTGCTGGTGGTTTTGTTAAATGAATCGTCTTCTCCGGAGGTTCTGCAGCCTCCCAGCTTTCCAGAGCGTCCGTCTCCTCCCTCTCAGCTCGTCATGGCTCAGTCATGCGTGAAAGGTCTTTGTTCCCGTCTGCAGATGGGAGCACAGAGCAGCGGGAGGTAGCTGGGTCATTCAGCTTCCAAATCCTGGAGGAAACCTGTTATTACTCATGTCTCCTCCTCCTCCTGAATTCCTGGAACATTTCTTTTAAAATCCCATCCAGGTTTTGACCCGCCTACCCACCAGGGCCCATAATGGTTCTCCCAGCGTGATCCCAATGTCATCCGGCCTGACTTCACGTCTTCTGGAGTTGCAAAGATCCTAATTTGTCCATGAAATAATCCCCAAACCATCTGGATATGGACTCTGCTGTGGATCTCTGGCTCCGAGCAGATGATGATGAGGAGAATCCAAAGCCTCAAACTGGGTTCTGTCCCTCATTCCATTCTGGAAGAGCAGTGTCCATGCTGGAGGAGGTAGAGCTGGGCTCGGTTGGCAGCATTGTTCTGGTAGAAGACGGGATCCATCAGAGCAGACCATTTTCTTCCGAGGCTCTGTGTTATGTAGGAGCCAACATGGACCATCTGAGCGCTGTGCGCAGCTACAAGAAAATAGGGATGTCCTGTGTGTTCTGACAGATTTCTATCAGAACCAGCCCTCGTAGGATCGTTGGTGATCCATGACCCTGTCCCCGGATCTCCAGTCCTTTAGACTCAGCCGTCTAACCACCACAGTTTGGTTCTGGTTAAATCTGCTTAGAGATGCACTCTAAACACACGCTCTGCTTCAGCTTTAGGGACGTTCACCATGGTAAGCAGGTAACCCGTGAGTTTAACCTGTCAGTTGTGTGAAAAGCCCATTTTTCTCCTGGTTTGAATTCGGGTTTTTAAGCTCTGAATTAAAACACTTTGGCTGAACTCCTGTTTTTAAATGAGCTAGACTGAGGTCATGTGACCGCCCGTCCAGCGTCTCCTCCTCCTCGATCCAGAACACGGGTCCCGACAGTTTCCTGGAAATAAGACGAAAGGGGAACTCTGTTTTCCAAGAAACCTGTCAGTGCTATCTGAGGATACAATGAGCAGTGAGCGAATTAAAGACCCGATGAGCTCGGTACCAGGAAACCGCCAGCGCCTCTAAAGGTTGGATAAACTGGGTTCCTCCCTACAAATGTTTCATTCTAGATTTTGTCTGACAGTTTTGGAAAACTCTGGACATTTGAGAACAAAACCTGTTGGTTGGGTTTTATCAGCTGGATTTAAACATTACAGATTTTTCAAAGCACTGATGTCTTCATTTTGTTTCTATAAAGAACTAGGAGAGCCCACGCTTTGCTTGGCATCTAACAGGACCCTATTCACTCATCTGCCTTCACTACCGTTCATAATCCATAGGGTGTCATATGGTGTCGCCCCAACCTTTGCAGCTAGAACATCTTCAGCTTATCTGGAAAGGGTTTTCCACAAGGCTTAGCAGAATCTATTAAACTGGATAAATATAACATTAGGATTTAAAATGCAAATTAATAGCACTTTGTACATATTAAACATTTATGCACTCCAAACCAGAGGTCGCGCTAGACATTTATGTTGTTCTTCATTCTGACAGACAGGGTAAAAAAAAAAATCAGGTCATAATCTATTTTTATCCATCAATTTTTTTAAATGACAACATATTCAATAGTGTTTTTTCCCCTTCATTTTAAATAATATTCAATCCAAACAAGATGAACTAAATGTAATTAAACAATTGCACTTAAAATACGAATAGTTCACCTGCTGAGGCCTGAACGCAGTCTCACAACTTCCTCCTGCTCCGCATGGAACTGAAATGCGCACCAATTCCTGCGTAATCAAAAACTGGGATTGCTGCAGATGTTATTGTCACGATGTTCTGGATTTTCACTCTTTGGAGCGCCTCAGTACCTCTCCAGCGTGCTGCCAGCTCCCAGTTAGCGACATGCATTTAAGTATGATGTCCAGGTCTAAGATGATGCTCCGATGCAGATGTTAATCTTTTTTTATTTGATTCGGTTACCAGTAGTCCATGGGTAAAGATGGAAATGTCTGTGCGTCTCCACCAAGTGGTTAGAGGTGTGAATACTAATCCGTCAAAATGACGGACAGCCGTTAGATTTTTCCATCACCACTGTAAAATAAAAAAGAGCAAATACTGAAAATATTTGGTTAACGTGACCCCTGCTCCAAACAGTCCTTTGCATTACAGTATGAATGTTGCAGGGATGATATATTGTGCAGCCCTAATTTGTAAGAAAAATATTGGTGTACTTACACATACATAAGTACATTTTGTTCTTTTTTAATTTATGTGTTCTAAAGTATTATACTCATACTCAATATATAAATATTTAATGTCTGCATGCTGAAGTCAAATTCCCTGTTTATGCACGCCATCTTAGCCATTAAAGCTCATTCTGATGACTGGGCCAATAATTCCTCTATAACAATGTTTGGAGCTGATAAAGTGAACATTTTAAATACATTTATTTCAGTCACTTATTAATATAATTAAGTTATCATTTATTTTTGCTATAAGCTTATGGAAAGTATTGTATGCAGAATGATATGGAGATGTGAAGACTCGATTTGTTTAAATATGCTTTGAGTGGAAACATGTGGTCGGCGCTCCTGGGCAGATAAGGGGGGGTCAAGAAGAGCGTGACGGCCTCATGACTAGTGGAAAATACCAGGAATGTGGAGGAGGGAGGAACAACGTCACAAGTTGCATTATTTTCTGTTATTTCAACTTAACTTTTTTTTCTCAGTGTTTTTTTCTCCAAAGAAGCTACACCTGGTCTGGTATCCTGTTTAGCTGCTATGCCTTGTTGGATGGGGGGCATCCCAGTCACTGAGCTTCATCCGTGTCCTGTTATCAACTTTGTACTTTCTCTAATATTGAACGTAATCCTACATCAGTTCTTTTTGTTTTTTGTTTCTGCTCCGTCTTCTCGAACCCCCAGACAGTCGTAGCAGACGGCCGCTCGTACTGAGCCAGGTTCTGCTGGAGGTTTCTTCCTGTTAAAGGGGAGTTTTTCCTCTCCACTGTCGCTACATGCTTTCTCAGTATGAGGGATTGCTGCGGTTGGAGTCTGCATCAACGGGGAGCAACTGCCAGTCAATGACTCGATGCAATCTGCTGGGATTCCTTACATAGAAAACTAGCTAAAACTATAAACTGATTGGAATGTTTGTATTGAAATGTATTTTCTTGTAAAGCGCCTTGAGATGACATCTGTTGTGAATAGATGCTATATAAATGAACTGAATTTCTGATGATGTATAAATGTGTGCTGTGATGATACACCCTTCAGTGATTTTTGTACTTTAGTACTGTTCACTCCTTGCAAGTAAAAATTCATTGAATACACTGCTGGCCTCTGGTTCTCCTTGGTGATTTGGTTATATTCTTTGTGTTTCAGGTGTTAGGAAATTTACCCTGAGATAAACTCACAGTTAGAGCTTCTGAAGGTTGTTCTACAAGCTGGTGGGTCATGGGGTGCATTTAGTTTTTCCAATCAGGAAAAACTAAATGCATGTTTATGTTCACTTGAGGTTAGATTGGTTTAATCTTAGAACCTGATAAAAATTTGTTGTACTATGTCTTGATACATTAAGCCCCAGAATGGACTTTCTTTATCATCACTGTAAAATAATTAAGTAAATAAGTTATTTTTAGTGGGATCTAATCTTAGCAGGACCAAAAAGCATAGAGAGGAGGAAGTTCAAACCATCTCTTCCACCGATCATCACGAAGCAAGGATCATATACCCGACCCCAACGTCTTTCTGCTCGCTTTTAACCATATGGCCAGACAGAGAATTAAAGCAAATGAGGCGGATTAGCAGAGTTTGCCAACAATTGATTGTGTCATCCAGGAAATGTTACTGTGGAATAATATCGTCTCTGCTGCCTGGATATTTAGCTGTTAGCATTTCAAGTCACCATCTCTAGAGTCCAAGTCACATAGGATTAGTCCAAGTCAAGTCACTAGGTCCTACAGGCCAAGTCCAAGTCCCAAAAAGAATCTTCCAGTCCAAGTCAAGTCATTATCACCTGGGGGCAAGTCAAAAATAAGACCATGTACACACATAGCCGGGTAAAAAGAAAAAGAAAAGAATATTCTCACCACCTCGTTTAAAAAGAAAATCTCCGTCCACACCTAACGGCATTCGTGTGTTGTTAAGCACATTCATAGACATGCCAAACCTGTAGGGGGCAGTAGTTCACCCAAATCCTATCCACTCAGAGTAACTTTCTATGTTCTAACTTCTACATAGAGCAGTAATTGAGCTTGTAAGAACAAGCAAGCAAAAAGTGCTTGGACAATCGATGATGCCAACACATCTCTGAGGGCTTAAATGCTGTTTCTGAGTGTAAACGCAGGTCGCACATGTGATGTCAGACCATTTTTGTCGCGGAAAGTGACGTTGAGGAGCCGAAAACTCTGGTTATTTCTGTCCACACGCAAACGCTTAAAACTGAGAAAACGAAGATCTTCACTTTGGCCAGCGTTTTTAGAAATAATCGCTTTCGGTGCCGTAAATCTGTGTTGACATTCGTGTGATTGACAGGTTGGATACCAGAGTGTAGATTTTAAAACTAGAATAATGGCAGCACATTGGCTTACTTTATTTTTAAAAATTGAACTCAATGCCCCCCGCTATCACCAATATAACACAGTGGCATGTACAAAATAATAAAACATGCTTAAAATACATTTGAAAACAATAATCGACATGTCACCTGTACACTTTGGGAAGTTATTCATTTTGTTTAGTAATCTGACCCACTATAAGAGGCTAACATTAGCATCGGCTGCATGCTAATTCCAACAAAAGCAATTTCACATGTCGGAGTCGGAGTCCTAAAGTTGCAAGTCATCGGCATGGTGCTTGAGTCAAGTCACAAGTTCCCTAAAAGTGACTCTAGTCAGGACTCGAGTACTCCGTCCCCGCATACAGCAACAGTCTTCAGTCAGAGGCCTCTTCAGATTTGTTGCTAGACTGACTGCTACCAGAGATCCTTCCTGCCCACAGCATCACCATTCACAGCGACCATTTGAAGACATGAGTTACAGCCATATTTAATTTCCCTTTAGGATTAATAAAGTAAAGTGTAATTTTGGATGAGTTTTTATTTTTTTAAATCTTGGATATCACACTTATCATAATTTAGGCTGAAAATATAGGAAAACGTCTCAGTTTTGCTTCATGAGGACTAAACAGGACACCTCAATAATTTAGTTGCCGACATGGTTTATTGCAGGTCACTCAGAAATGATGAAACCAAACAATTCTTACATGAATGTCATACAGTGATGAGAATCTCCTGACTTATGTAGAAGCTTGTTATAATCATACAGGCTCGGCTGCTTTGGCAGAATCTGGCTTCAGCTTCTCTTTGTGACGAACTAACGGGCTTCGCAAGTATTTACAGACATCAAAACGAAAACGCCTTGCTGCCGCTGGCTTTAAACCTCTGTAACAGACAAGTAAAACATCAAAAACTCTTGATTACAGGCAAAGTGAGTTTATCTCTGCAATCTGATCATAAATAATTAAATTCATTGCTGTCTACATTAAATATTCAAACATTTATTTGTTTGCAGTGAACATCCAAATGGTCACTAGAAGCTTAACAGAAGACACATTTTGCTTTATTGGATATGAAAGCTGTAGAAACATGAATGCTGTCGCTGTTGGTTATCAGCAGCTGCGTTGCTCTCTGTGCACGTCCTTGTGGCCCAAAAATAAAAACTAGTTTGAGTTTCTTTTAGTTTCCACAAGCCTTTTTTGTGTTGCTCAGTTCGGTCGCAGGACAGAGACTTCTTCAGGTGTTTTCAGGAAACTAGAAACTGGATTCATCAAGACGCCTCGTCTCTCATCAGTTAAAGCACAGAAAGAAAAAAAAACCCCCAAAGAATAATCCATCTGTCTCCGCCGTCGACAGCAGAGAGGATCTGATCTGTTTACATTCCGACAGACTGGGCTCTGTGGAGAAAGACGAGAACCAAAAAAGATAAAACCCCAACGGAACTGGAATGAGAAAGGCGTCTGGGTTCAGGTCACACTGCAGTCTCCTGGTCCTCTCTCTGGATCATCTGGTAATGTTGGCAGTTCTCCAGGTAGTTGGCGAGTTCCTGGTCGTCGGCCTTGGCGGCACGATGTTTGGGTGTGTCACCCTGAAACACAAGGAAAATGTAACAGAACCTGATCATGAGCCAACAGAGAACACATCTGTCACCAAACAGCAGAGTTTACACAGTTAATCGTTGGCAAACATCCAGCAGCTCAGAGAGACCAGAGAAATGACGGGATTGTGTGTCTATAAAAAAGACCCTCAGTTCAGGGATTTGCTTTGGTTCCATCCAGCTGGTTTCATCTGAACTGAATGCAAGATCTCGTACAATCATTTTTGGTGTTTGTTTTTACCACAATCCTGTAAATGTTATCACTAAACATTATTGGAGTTATTGGTGACAATTTTGAGTATTCAGGTTTTGATGAAAAATATCTACAATATCAGGGCCTCATTACTTTGAAGATTAGATTTATTATCACCCAGGATTACATCTAGTCCTTTTAATGTTCCTCCTCCATGAAAATAAGACTAAGGTCGATCAATCAAACAAACAACCACCCCCACTGGGTTGATCCTGTTTTGGACTCCGTTCTGAACTTGCTACACAAAGTTTAGACTTCTTAAATATTTTATGGTAATATCCTGCTCTCCAGCTAACAAATGTTAAAAAGTTAGTTCTGACATCAGACAAGTCAGGCAATATTAGGCAAAATCAGGCAAAATTTAGTGAAAGTCAACTGCTCAACAATCTGAAATGCTCACAACTATGGTAAAGGTTTAGCTGAGTACTATGCTAATGGCTGAAAAAACTACAAGCCTAGCTACTATGGGAATGCCTGGGCTAACAGTTAGGCTAACGACAATGTTATGAATGGGCAAACTGCTACGTATTGGCAAGGCTAATGGTTGAGCGAACGGCTAGTCTAACCGCTATGGTAATAGCTAGCTGGGCTAACTAGCAATGACTAACTGCTGAGGTAATAGGTAGCTGGGCTAACTACTGTAGCAATGACTAACTGCTATAGTAATAGCTAGCTGGGCTAACTAGCAATGATTAACTGCTATGGTAATAGCTAGATGGGCTAACGACTGTAGCAATGACTAACTGCTATGGTAATAGCTAGCTGGGCTAACTAGCAATGACTAACTGCTATGGTAATAGCTAGATGGGCTAACTACTGTAGCAATGACTAACTGCTATGGTAATAGCTAGCTGGGCTAACTAGCAATGACTAACTGCTATGGTAATAGCTAGATGGGCTAACTACTGTAGCAATGACTAACTGCTATAGTAATAGCTAGCTGGGCTAACTAGCAATGACTAACTGCTATGGTAATAGCTAGCTGGGCTAACTAGCAATGACTAACTGCTATGGTAATAGCTAGCTGGGCTAACTACTGTAGCAATTACTAACTGCTATGGTAATAGCTAGCTGGGCTAACTAGCAATGACTAACTGCTATGTAATAGCTAGCTGGGCTAACTAGCAATGACTAACTGCTATGGTAATAGCTAGCTGGGCTAACTAGCAATGACTAACTGCTATGCTAATAGCTAGCTGGGCTAACTACTGTAGCAATGTCTAACTGCTATGGTAGCATTTTGGCTAACTTTGTGGTTCACAACTTTAGTAAAAGATTAGCTGATTGACTGTTAGGCTAAAATCTATAATAATGGCCGTGCTAAATGTACGGCTAGCAGTTAGGATAATGGTTTAGCTACAATCTACGCAACCAGGCAGGTTAACAGATTGGCTAACAGTTATGTGAAAGGCAGAAATGTGTCGTGGCTAACACAGAGGAATGATTAACTAAAAATAAATTAAGACTGAAACTCACTTTAAAGCCTGGAGTTATCGGATTGTTTTGTGTGCAACAAGTGGAGTACCAATAAGCTGAAATCCAGAAGCTATAGGAACCGTTGTGAAGTTGACCGATACCAAATTGAAATTTAATGAACATGACAAAATTTGATCTTTTTATCTGAAAAAGTAGTTTGAGGCCAGACGATGGATGGATGGATGGTGTGAGAAATAAAAGAGGAGAAGCCTCTCAGCTCGTCTAAACTCCTGCGGTGAATTCCAGCTCGGCACCAACTCTAAATAACACATAAACTCTTTATTTGTGGAGAGAAAGCTCAGATTATGGGCTGTTTCCTGTTACCACTGGCTTCACCATGGTGACGGTGAGCCGAGGCCTTTGTGTGTTGAGGATGAAGGCCGGGGAATCCTGCGGAGCTTCGTTTCTCACTGACACACAACATTAATCACTTTATAGAAGTGGGTCAAATACTGCTGGAGACCCATTTAAAGTGCGGAGGCATGGATTGGGCTGGTGGCCGTCATCCTGCCAGGAGAAAAAAAAACTAAAAAAAAAAAAAAACGGCTTCGTGCAGCAGGAAGCTGCTGCTTACCAGAAACTAAATCTCCACTGACAATCTGTTGACTTTGTGTCTAAAAAGAACCAAGACATTTCCAGAGAAGCCCGCAGAGTAACTATCAGATGGTAATGGAAAAATGAGACCCACGAACACTTGGAGATGAAAAATGTCAGGAGAAAAATCACAAGAAACCAAAAGGAGACAAAGAAAAAAGGTGGATATATATCGAGGAGTTCGAAACAACTACAGACATTAAATTAACCTGAAAATGAATGGAACAGAACTTCGAAAAGAGAAAAATTATTTAAAACATAACTAAAATGAAAACAAAGACAATTACAGACTGCAAGATAATAGAAAAACATAGAAAAACCTACAAAAGAGACAAAGAAACTACAAGGAACTGCAAACCCATAATAATCACAACACCACCAAATAGCTGGAAGATGAACGAATTACAGTAACTACAAAACTCTTCAGAAACATATCAGAATAACAATACAACTACAAAAAGATGCTAAAGAACATCACATTTGGTTAAAAGTTGATGAAAACTGCAAGTAAGAGGTTTAACATGAGTAAAAAGGTACAATAAAATCCCTTTAATGTGACAGCAAACTAAGATCATTCAGAATTTGAAAGAAAACCAGGGGAACAACAAAAAAACAAACCCCGAAGACTAAAGAAACACAAAAGGGACTGAAAAGTCTTGAATAAAAACCTTATACTGTGTACCATAAAGTATTATTCAGAGGAATGCATATATTATCTAAGAGGAGCAGCATTGTCTTAGTTCGGAAGTAATTTGGAGAACAGATTGCAAATTATTTGAGTAACTGAACCCCAGAATTTGTGGCGTTCCTCAAGGGTCACTACTGGAACTGATGCTTTTCAACAAGTTTTATTATCTGTTACAGTTTTATAATACAATAATATATTTTGATTCACAAAGGAAGTGCAACATTTTTAAAGGAAATAAATTAACTTTGTGGTCTTACTGGCTGCATCAGATCCTGATCGATCGTAGAAGAGTGTAAAGAGGCCGGGATGAGAATCAGCACCTTCAAGTCAGAGAACAAGGTCTTGAGCCATAAAAAGGGTACAGTGCCCTCTCTGGGTTGGGGATGAGGTCCCGCCCCAAGTAGAGAAGTTTGAGTATCTGGGTCTCCATCACGAATGGAGGAAAAATGGAGCGGGATATCGGTAGACGGATTAGTGCGGCATCTGCAGTGATGTGGGCCCGTTACCGGTCTGTCGCGGTGAAGAGAGAGCTTAACCGAAAGAAGAAGCTCTCAATTTACTGGCCGATCAACGTTTCTACCCTCATCTAAGCTCACGAGCTCTGGGTAGTGACCAAAAGAAGGAGATCACGGATACAAGCGGCTGAAATTAGTTTCCTCCACGGGGCGTCTGGGCTCTCCCTTAGAGATAGGGTGATCATCCAGGAGGGGGCTCAGAGTAGAGCCACTGCCTCTCCACATCGAGAGGAGCCAGTTGAGGTGGCTCGGGCATCTGATTAGGACACCTCCCTGGTGAGGCGTTCCGGGCACATCCCACCAGAGGAAGACCCAGGGAACGCCTTGAGGTTCCCCCTGAGGAGCTGGCCCAAGCGTCTGGAGAGAGGGAAGTCTGGGTCTCTCTGCTTCGGCTATTGCCTCAACAACCAGACCCCAGACTAAGCGGAAGATAATGCATGGATGGATGGAAAAATTTACTTTGAATCTGGGTAAATTCATAGTTTTTGCTCATGTGAAAGCCTTTAAAAATTCCTCATGAATGACCAGGAGGGGAAACAATGATTGTGCTGAAAATAATTTAATAAAATAAACGATTCCCTTGCACGTTTTTTCCCTTCCACTGAATAAATCTGCTCAAATTAAAGGTTTAATGTTTCAGTGTGGGATTATGTTTTTGAAATAAAATATAAATTTTTTTTTTTTCTTGGTGTCAATAGGTGCGATTAACAAAGCAACTCAACAGTTAAACTTATAATATATTGTTAAATAATGTTACAATTTAAAAATATTTAAAATAATTTTTTTTTTTACCAATTAGACTTTCATAAATAACCAAATGGCCCATAGTGTAGAGAAACACAAACGAAAACCAACATCAGTTAAGTTTTTATTCTTAATAAAAATAAACGTGAGTGACACTAGTTTATAGTGAGCCAACCAATGATCTTTTAGATACATTAAAAACTTTAACATTTTAATACTTAATCAGTTTAATGGAGCTCCAAGAAATCCACATTTAAGTAAAAAAGAAAAATGAAAATATTGTTGGAATGGGAAAATATTTAACTTTAAACAAGCATGTCTGTTTAAAAAGCCCCCACTGAAGACTGATGTTAAAAATCACTGGCCTTCCGATAAAAAAACCCATAAACTTTAAAGAATTAAAGAATCTTTGTTCTCTGGCCTTTTTATTGGCTTATTTCTGTACGGATCTTATTTCTGATGAACAAAGCAAATAATGCTGTTGAGGGTTTTTCTCCAACAAAAAAAAAAGATCAATTAATATTTAGATGATAGAGAGGTGTAATGTATCGTGCTTTGTTGTGCAGGTGATAATGTTCCAGGTGGATTTACCTGCAGGTCCGTCTTCATGAGCGACGCCCCAGCCTCCACCAGGAAGTGACAGATGCTCCTCTGACAGAGGGTGGCGGCTTTATGGAGCGCCGTCTCTCCTCTGAAACACACACACAAAAAAAAAAATGGATACACTTATGGAGAGCTCTGGTTTTGTTTGGACGGGATAAAAGCTAAGCTTCAAGGGGGTTTTAAAAGGCAGAGCAAAGTGGACTCACGTCTCCGTCTCTGCGAGATCCAGGTGGGAGGTGGGAACTGATGGAACAAAGGACACAAACTCAAGAGACCGAAGCTACAAACTGACCAAATACAAAATATTCCAGTTTTATGAAATGTCCAAGCAGCAATCAATTTCAGAAATAAAGGAGGAGCGATCAGATCAAAACTCTAAACATACGAGTCAGATTTTAAAGAACCTGCTTTTTTACAGACGTTCGCTGAAAAATGATCAAACATCCCTGCTTAATTTTTTTCTGAACGTGATAACGATTGATAAAATGTCAGATCAGAACCTCTTTTCAGGACAGAAACTGGTAAATCACTAGGAGAAGTCCAAATTGCTCCAGAGTCTGTTACCATGGTGATCTTCCAGGTCTAATCCCAACCATCACCCCAGACCTGATTCCCACTGGCTGGATCTGTGTGTGTCTGTTTGAAGAAGTGAAAAAAGCTGCCTCACCCTTCTCAATGAGGTACTTGACGATGTCTTTGCTGCCGGTCTGGACGGCGTGATGCAGCAGCGTCCAGCCGTCTGCGTCCTGCAGCGCCAGCTCCGCCCCCTGCTGGTGGAGCTCCGTCAGCTGCAGGAGGGAAATCGACAAGAGTTATGCCGCAGCGATGCCATTTGAACAAAGTTTCATGGTTAAAGTTAGGTGGAAGGAAGCGACCGAAGTCCCGAATGCAGGAGTAATTTTAGAGTGATGAGCGTTAACCAGGTATTGCAGTGAAAACACTCATCTGAGGTCAAATACATTTTAAAACCGAGGAGGTTTAACTAAACTGACTTTATTATAATAAGCTTAAAGTATAACAGAGAAGATGCCTTTGAACATGGAGGCAGTGAGGTAAAAGTCTCGTTTCACCCAGGATTGCTGCATATTACACACCTGCCCCTTTCCTCCATGAAGCCCCAGGAGCTGTTTTTTCATATATATATTTTGTTTAAGGGTTTTTTTTTTTTTTTCTGGAAGTGTGCGTGTGGAGGCCTGGCTGTGCCCCTCATTAGTAACATTTAACCATCGATAAAAATTAAGATAAATAAAATCATCTGGCTTCTGTCAGTCACATGATGACCGTTAACCGATCCTCATCCTTGACGTTCCTCTGCCTCTGCTTTGCGAGTGAGGCTGTAAGTAGCCTACACAATATGCTACACAGGGGTACTAGATTACTATACACATATTGTTAGGTTGTCTTGTGGCAAATGCCGAGGTGAAATGAGCATGCTGTGTGTGCCACATAACATTACCGGCCCTTTTACTAAAAAGCACAACCGCTGACATTAGTCCCGAGCCGATGGCGGAGGGTAGACTCAGAACTGCGCCCTCCAGTTTTCAAATTATAGCCAGGAATATATGTTATTTCTCAAAATAGACCTGTTTGTAAAGGAAAATATAGTCCTGATTTTGAAGTTACATAAAACCTTTATCCCCCCCCCCCTGCAGGAGTAGTTTCAGATCCCCCTTGCCTAGAAGTGTTTTGGCAGCAGATAAAAAAAATCCTGACTTTCAGTTTATTAGGCCGCTCCGACGCTGAAGCTACAAACTGCTCAGTCCTCGACAGGCAGGGAGAGAAAATAACGCAGCCTCAGTCGGTCCCTCCGCTCTGGGTCAGGCAGTCTCCATCGCTTTGATATAAAGAAACAGCACCGCGACTTTCACCCGAGGAACACGCCTTAAAGCGCAGATAAAGCCGACTTTCGGTTCGCTCTCCTCTCCTTTCACCACACGTTAACAGACGCGTCCTCACCGCTGCACACCGGATCTGGGCTGGAGTTGAGCGGCCGTGAATGAAATGAAGTTACTGCTGTAGATTCTCGGCTGCTAAAGAAAGCCTTTGCAGCTCACATCCAAAAATGCCACATAAACAGCAGCCTAAAAATACTGTACGAACAATTTGGACCGCAGCAGCCGGTATGGAAAGCCAGACGTGCCACGGTTCGATAAATCAAAATGTCCAAATATTAACATTTATACATGTGGAAATGTAAATAAAACTTGAAACGCATTTTTCAAGTATATTCATCTATTCTTATCCAAATAAATAAATATTTGATTATGTTTAAATCATTTGAAAATGTATTATTCTTTTTACCCCAATGGCGGTGTGAGGAAAATATCATAAATGTATTTTATCTCTACACTTTGAATCTTTCAGAGGTGCCAACACCACAATCGAAAAGAGTTAGCCCCTCTGAGCTGTTTTGATCTTTAAAGCTGTCTGCAGCTGAGTTGCTGTGAAGGATAAGCAGTCAGATATAAGGGTTGATTTAGTGAGACACAGCAGCAAGTTTAATTATTCCATGATGTACTTTATAACACTTGTCTATTCAGCTATCAGATCTCCTATGGTCTTTTAAAAAGAACAGGCTACTTTTGCTTTGCATGCTCCTTATCTGAGGACGATGATATTTTTTATGTTCTTGATGAATATTGGTTGTTGTTATTCAGGATGCTATACTAGTTGTTGTAAGCCGTTTTAAAATCTTGCTCCATGTGCCCCATTTTAACTTTGAGCACCTGCACGGTCCTGTTTTCAAAGATTTTCAGGACATTAGTACAAAAAAATGATATTAGTTTATTACCCTATATTCTACAAATCATTAAAAACCCAATGCTCAGGCTGGCTTCTGATCCAGCAGTCTGACCTAGTGCTTTTTGGCAACTTAAATCAGCTCTACCTCAAAATCTATTCTTTTTTTACTCTAAACTTGATCACAGAACAAAGAAAAATTATCTTTTTTTTTTTTTATCTTTAGGAATAAAAAAAATAGAATTCTAGTTTACTAAACTTTTTTCCCCCATCTAGGAAATTAAAAGTAAAAGTAAATTCTAGATTTTTCCACACAGTTTCTATCCATCTGTGGTGCGTGAAGACGAGAACTAGAAAAACTAGAAATCAAATCCTAACATTTATGCATGAACATTAAGATCAGGAGCTAAGAAGAAAAAGTTTCCCCAGATTCTCCCAGGACCAGTTCCGGATCTGATCGGAGGTCTGCAGACTCACCCTGCTCAGGTTCTCGTTCTTGACGCAGCTGATCAGCTCTGCATCTGAACACACAGACAGACAGACCGAAGAAGAAGGTGATGAAGGCCTGGTTGAAAACAACAGGATGAGCTCCATCTAGTGGCTAAGTCTAGAACATGCACACACTTAAAAAAAAAAAAAGAAAAGAAAATCCTGAAACAAAAATATTTTGTCACCTTTTCCAGAAAGTGAAACTTGTACACTATATAGATCCATCACACATACTTATGACATATTTTAAGCCATTATTTCTTGTAATTTTGAGAATTCAGGTTTACTGAAAACCCAGAATTCAGGGTCTTTGAAAATTAGAATATAACATAACATCAACAGGAAAGGATATTTTAAAACAGAAAAGTCAAGCTTCACTTAATAGTTGGTTGGGGCTCCTTTTGCATTAATTACTCCATCAATGCGGCATTACACGGAGGAGATCACCTTGTTCTGCTGAGATGTTCATGAAGCCCAGGTTGCTATGATAGCAACCTTCAGGTCATCATTGCTGGTTCTGGTGTCGCTCATCTTCCTCTTCATAATACTCCATAGATTCTCTATGGGGTTAAAGGTCAGACCAGTTTGCTGGCCAATTGAGCACAGTACCACCATGCTCATTGGACCAGTTTCGGGCAACTTTGGCAGTGTGAGCCGATACCTCTTGCTGGAGAAGGAAATCAGCATCTCCATAATGCTTGTCAGCAGAAAGAAGCATGAAGTGCTCTGAAATGTCCTGGCAGATGGCTGAGTCGACCAGCAGATGGAATGGCACCCCAGATCATCGCTGACTGTGGAGGCTTCACTCTGGACCCAACATGGATTCTGGTCCTCTGCACTCTACCTCCAAACTCTGGGACCTTGATTTCCAAATGAAATGCAAACTTTACTTCTATCTGAGAAGAGGAGTTTGGACCACTGAGCCAACAGTCCAGTTCTGGTTCTCCTCAGCCCAAGAAAGACTCTTCTGACGTCGTGTCTGGTTCAGGAGTGCCTGGACACGAGAAATGCGACGTTTGTAGGACCCGTCTGAGCGTAGTAAATCAAGGCTGCTGTAATTCCCGTTGCACACTTTCCTACCACACTTTTTCCTTCCACTCAACTTTCTGTGAATAGGGTCGGATACAACGCTCTGAAAAACCAGGTTCATTAGCAATGACCTTTTGTGGCTTCCCCTCTTTGTCGAGGGTGTCGATGACCGTCTTCTGCAGAGCTGACCAGTCAGCTGTCTTCCCCCATGACTGCGTCCCACTGACCCAGACTGAGACCGTTTAGAGGCTCAGGAAACCTGATATTTATTTTCACAATATCAAATCCTCAAAATTACAAGAAATAAAGGCTTGAAGTATTTCATTCTATAAATTAGCTACAGCAGCCCTGGGGCAGACCACCAGCAGCAGGGAAGGCAGGTAAGGTGTCTTGCCCAAGGACACAAACGACTGAGACAGACGAAGCGGAGGCTCAAAACGACAACCCATGCAGGACGAACCACTAGTTCGCCGCATCAAAGCCGACGGTCTAGAAATAATTTAAGCGTTCATTTAAGATCATGACTACCTGGGTCTGTCACTACGGTAACTGCTGGTCTCCACCCTATAAGGTGTGAACAGAACAAACCTTCACTTTCTGTTTTTTTTTTTTTTTTTTACCTTGTTCAGGGTCCTGTGAGGTAGCAGTGGAGGTTCTGTAAGGAGACAAAGGGACAGAAAACCAGAGTCAGAACCAACCAGAGGGGAGAGAGAGAAGATCTTCAGGGCTCCAAGCGGCTGTGGTCCTCTGTTCCTTGTCAAAACATTCCCAGCATCCTCCACATCCCCACTAAAGCCTAGTTTATGCTTCCCAGTCCGCGGAGGTGCGGAGACACGCAGCGCCATCATCCGTCGACGCAAGGCCTCTCCGACGGCCATGCAAGGACGCACGGAGTGGAGCCCAGTTTTTTAAACCATCCGTCGAATTCAACGCGGAGCGCACGTCTGTGATTGGTCAGCCCCATATCATTTCACCTGAACGGTGCTCTATAGTCGATGTAATTAGTAGTCAATGCAGCTTTTGGCCACTAGATGCTTTATATTGCAAGGCCAGTTTATCTAATCTTTTGGTGATTTTGAACACCAGGAGATGTAGAGAACAACAAAACAGACGCTGTGTTTGTTTACATGCATTTTTAGAGTATTCAATGAGCTGCACTTATAGTAAAAACCTTTCCAGCTCAATCGAAACTCGCTCTCTTGTCGACGACTGCTCCTTGATTGGATGTGCGTTTACAAGCTGAAGTAAATAAACTGTCGTCGACCAGAGACGTCACTGCAATGGTAGGCAGATCCGCCAGAAAAGGTCAGCACCCCCTGCTGTCCTGGAGGGGAACAGCTTCACAACAACAAAGTATGAAAAAAATACGTGCTAATTCGTGTGAGTGCAAACTTGCTGACGGAGAAGCATAAGCTAGCCTTAAGCCCCGCCCTAACCCCACAGGAGGGTACCTGTGGACCCCACAGACCATCCCTGCTCCCACACCTGATTTAGAAGAGAGCAGCTAAGACGTGAAAGCAAACGCAGAAAGAGAGGAGCATGCCTCCTACTTGTTGTAACTCATTATGACTGGAATATTTCTTCATTGTTTTTTTTATGTTCTGGTCTTCCTGTGGAACAGGGTGAAAAAAAAAAGAAGAAAGATGGATGAGAGGCTTGTGTGCAGAAGGTGAAGCTCTGGTCCATCTACGTCCCAGCCGTCGCCTATGGTCATGAGATGTGCGGTACAAAGGAGCCCACTGATGGGTTTCTCTCTTCGGAAGGTTTCCAGCAATGTCCTACTGGGATGAGACCAGCGGCGTAGCCAGAAATTGCTTTTCAGGTGGGCCTAACAAAAACAATGGGTGGGCCATATAAATATTATTGAAATTAAGTTTGTTTCTAAGTGCCACTGTTGCTTCAACAGATATGTCTGCATGCATCAGAAACCCGACAGCAAGGTTTAAACAAACAGCTTAGCATAAAGAACACTACACTTAGGCTACAAAGTGTAAACATAAAATCATGGCCACTGTCAGATACCCAATACTTTAATTATTTGATCCCTGAAGGGTTCATATTAAGGCAGCTTACCCAGTAGACAGTAAAAGTTTTAGAAGCTGTTAATCATGTTGCCTCGTCGCGCCATTTTTGCTAACCAGAGGTAGCAAAGGAGGTTAAACGGGGCGGGATCATCTAGGCTCTTTGAGCTCAGCGATTGGTCAGCTTTTCCTAGGTGACTGTATGGCAAACGTAGTAGCGATGTGTTTCAAAGAAAACTCCCTAAATTAACAGCTATGTTTTAAATCAATGTGGATTAATTTGTTGTCACATTCAATTGTTTTTAATGCACGGAACTGTACTTTATTGGATTAGTCGGGAATGTTTAGCCGGGGATCCTAATATTTTTCAAAACTACAAACTTAAGACTTGGTTACACAAAGGAATCTCACCGATAGCCCTAGCTTGTCTTGAGAGTTTGCAAGGCATGTTACTTAAAACAGCCAATGACAGCAAGTCTTGCAAAGATGTAAATGTCACCTCCCTCAAAAATAAAAAAGATCATATATATATATATATATCTTTTTTTATTTTTTAGGCAATATCTTTGAGTGGGTCCCCCCCCTGGCTACACCCCTGGAAGAGTCCCCCTCCGGCCCCAGGAGGAGCTGGAGATGGGAGTGTCTGGATTTCGTAGGTAGAAGACGAGGCTTGCAGGTCCGCCGAAAATCATCTCAAGAACTTTGGTTCAAATCTCAGCAGAATGGTACAAAAATCAGTTCGAGTTAATCTTCACAGGCCAAGACCTCCCATGTCTTCGTGATCCCAGAGCGCGATCATGAAGACGCCTCGTTGCAGATGATTTCAGTCCAACAGTCTGAGTGGGAAACGTTCATCTCTCCAACGATTCCCATCGTGTTTGGACCTGAAAAAAAGGTTCCTTCAGAACTGTTTTCGCCTCCAAACATGTACTTCTGCTTCTGTCCAGTGGGGGGCAGTGTTCACTACAGATGGGCTGCAGAGCTCCAGCGAGAAAGGTAGCGTTTGTTTGTTTTCTTTCGTGTCGGGCTTTATCCATCCAGTTTCTCTGCAAATGCTCTTTTTTTCTTTTTTCCTGCAGCTACGGTGGCCCTGAAAGGTCACAGCACGCAACTTAAGAAAACACATGCAACAAAACACAAGCAAATTGAGAAAACATTTTCATCAATTTGACAACACGTGTGCAGCATTTAGAAAAACGACACAACACATTAGAAAACCGCGCTGCAAATAGACCACAACACAACGGAAGTGAAGTGTTTCCAGGGGACACTTAAATGTGATGCACACGGCCGGACATGCTTGTTGTTGACACGGCTAAAGGCTAACGATAGTTTAGCAACAGATAACTGCAATAGGCTGAATCATGCGATCACGATGTTAAAATAAATAAAAAACAATTACTTTTTATCTCGTTTTCCAACACCACTGACGGACAGAGACGGTGACTGAGCTGTGACTCGAAATCCGTGTCAACAACAAGCATGTCCGGCCGTGTGCATCACATTTAAGTGTCCCCTGGAAACACTTCACTTCCGTTGTGTTGTGGTCTATTTGCAGCGCGTTTTTCTAATGTGTTGTGTCGTTTTTCTAAATGCTGCACACGTGTTGTCAAATTGATGAAAATGTCTTCTCAATTTGCTTGTGTTTTGTTTTTTTTGCATGTGTTTTCTTAAGTTGCGTGTTGTGACCTTTCAGGGCCACCGTAAGAAGCAGAATTCGTGACGGACCTTTCTCCACCAGCTTCTGAACGCATCAACACACAAAGCAAACCAGCAGAAACGTAGACAAAGCAGCTTCTCCCGCCGATTTCTCCAGAAGATCCTCCGGTTCGTCTCTCATCCTGCAGTGCTCGGTAATGTTTTGCGGAAAGACGCTCAGGCAGAAGCACCAGCACAGAAACAGATCCCCAGAGCAGGAGGAGGAACCAGCAGGAGAACAGAGACAGGTGTGAGTCCTACCTAACAGCTGGTCTGAGATCAGCCGAGGTCGTAACGGAGCGATCGACACTGATTATCTTTGCTCCTCTCCTTCCCGTCATAGACAGAAAAAACAGCAGACATGACAGCAGGAGCACGTTAGCAGGAGTCACTCATCAACCCAACAGGGTCGTTTCCTCACGACACGCATGAAATAGACGGCGCTCCTCCAGCAGGAGGCGCTCTCTGATTGCACTCTGCAAACAGTCAGAGCTGGAGGAAGTTCTCAGATTTTAACTCGGGAGTTTAAACGCCTCTCAGGATGATAATATTAGGGAACCTGGAGTTCTGGATGTTTTCCAATCGGATCAGACTAGAGTTCTGCTCCAGAACTGGTCTGGGTGAGGTTCCATGACTCGGAACAGAACCGTGACACGGAACAGAACCGTGACACGGAACGGATCCGTGACTCGGAACGGATCCGTGACACGGAACAGAACCGTGACTCGGGACCGAACCGTGACTCGGAACAGAACCATGACACGGAACAGAACCATGAACCATGACTCGGAACCATGAACCATGACTCGGAACCATGAACCATGACTCGGAACGGAACCATGACACAGAACAGATCCATGACACGGAACGGAACCATGACACGGAACGGAACCACGACACGGAACGGAACCACGACACGGAACGGATCCACGACACGGAACGGATCCACGACACGGGACAGAACCGTGACTCGGGACAGAACCGTGACTCGGGACAGAACCGTGACTCGGAACAGATCCGTGACACGGAACAGATCCGTGACTCGGAACAGATCCGTGACTCGGAACGGAACCGTGACTCGGAACGGAACCGTGACTCGGAACGGAACCGTGACTCGGAACAGATCCGTGACACGGAACAGAACCGTGACTCGGAACGGAACCACGACTCGGAACGGAACCATGACACAGAACAGATCCATGACACGGAACGGAACCACGACACGGAACGGAACCACGACACGGAACGGAACCACGACACGGAACGGATCCACGACACGGAACGGATCCACGACACGGGACAGAACCGTGACTCGGGACAGAACCGTGACTCGGGACAGAACCGTGACTCGGGACAGAACCGTGACTCGGGACAGAACCGTGACACGGAACAGAACCGTGACTCGGGACCGAACCGTGACTCGGAACAGAACCATGACACGGAACAGAACCATGAACCATGACTCGGAACCATGAACCATGACTCGGAACCATGAACCATGACTCGGAACAGAACCATGAACCATGACTCGGAACCATGAACCATGACTCGGGACAGAACCGTGACATGGAACAGAACCGTGACATGGAACAGGCCAGAACGAAGGCACAGCCTTTAGCAGCTCTGAACCAGAATATCGGACCTGAAAACTTCCTCCGTCTCTGCGATCCAGAGAGGAGGAGGGGTGTGCTCGTTTACCTTTGCAGGGCGGTTTTAGGCGAGGTCTGGGTCAGAGCCTCCGACACCAAACTGTCACTGGAAATCCTCTTCCTCTGCCCGTCCCTCACCCTGAAACAAACACACACCGTTATTCCTCGTCTTCACTCTTCATCCTCCAGTCTGTCCTCGGCCACCGATCGATCATGACTGACTGACCAATGTGGGGACAGATGAGGGTCTCCATGGTAACAGCACTCAAAACAGCATTTCATTACTGATTGCTGCATGAAATGAACTCCCCTCCCCCCCATTAACTGAGATGATCAGCTGCCGTATAAAATTCCTCCAGCAGGAGGTGCTCTGTTTACTATTATTATTATTATTACAAGCTTGTTTCTGTAATAATCTGCATCAGCACCAGCTGTTTTCAACCCTTCAGAAGTTGTAAGAAGTTAGCTGGAAGGTAACAGAACCTGTGTTGAATCCCAGAGAAAGAAATAAACAACTATCCCTGTTGTTTTTTCAGCTTTACTGTTGATACATCCCAGACTAATGGGATATGTCTTATTCTCTAGATTCCTGCAGAGGAGTCAGTTCTGGTTCTGCAAACGCAAAGCGGTAAACAAACCCACCCGGGAGAGGTGGGCGACGAGGGGGAGCAGGGGAAGGAGAACTCGTCCGGCATACTGGGGGAGGTGCCCACCGTCTCCTTCGCCACCAGCTCCGGGTCCAGAATGTAGAGCTCCTCCTGAGAGATCTCCGTCACGTAGTTCAGGTGCTCCTGGAGGGGAAAACAAATAGGAGACACAGAGGGTCGCTCAGCAACCCGGACCCAAAGGTTCCAGGTTCTGTTTTAAAGGTCTCATTCACTTGTTTTATTTTTGTTTTTTAATAAAATTTGCAATGGTCTCTCCAGTGTAAATGAATCCCTTCGCAAGCCGTTTTACGTGGAATACATGCTCTGCCGCCCCCTTTTTCAAGAGGCTGCAGTTTGTCGGAAGGGTAGTTGGGTGGGGGGGGTATGTCTGGATCATAAATCTAACACATTTTTATTCATGATATGCAAACGTCTCGCCCCTGATTGACCAACAATGCTGCCTTCAAACAAATAATTAACTTAACTTACTTCGCTGGCGGTGTTCCAAGACACATTCAAACGTTTTTTTATTCTCAGCTCCTCTTTCTTGGATAAAAATAAAATAAAATGCAAAGCTGATGTGCTATGTCCACAAATAAACCAAGCCTGACCCTGTTCTGCCATGCTGTGGAGTTGCTAACAGTTAGCTTCGTTGCTAATAGTTAGCTCCGGCTTCTAGTTTGACGTGCTCCGCTCTCTCCAGGCTGCAAAATATAGCCTTCCCCCGTTGGCGGTGGAAAGCCAAGACAGGCAACACCATAAATACTCATTTTCCCTGCGAAGTAGAAGGGACCGGCTTTTTCTGACTCGCTCGTTTAACCGTCTGTTTTCTTTCTGTGGCTAGATGCCGGCGATGGCGGTTGGAGACAATGTTCACGTGCAGCATGCAGACTCAGCTCAGAGTGACCGGTCGTATTTCACAAAGGACAAGTATTACAGGGTTTCTCTGAGAATGAGACCTTTAATGATGATGTCTGGAAAATTGTCTTTAATTACACAATAACTGATGATTGGCAAAGAAACTGACTTTGGCACCAGTGATTTGGTGGCATGTAGAAATATTACACAGTGGACCTTCACCTATCCACAGTTCAGTATTCTTGGAGTTGTCTGTGACACATGACTCCAAAATATTTACAGATCTTTACGTAGAGCATGTCTAAAACATTCGAAAGAAAATGGAGCTTGGAGGCTGAAACACCCAGCAGGAACGCTACGTGATACGCTATTGGCTGGTGCTTGCCAAGCAGCCAATCCAGAAGCACCATAAATATTTATGGTGCTGATTGGCTATACCCCTAAAGATCGTAAATAAGGGAGATCCTAAATGTTGGTTCAGACAGCCTCCACTGTGGGTGATAAGAACATCGCGAGAAGGGGGTCAGTGAGTACCCGTTTGAATTGTGTAATGTTAAATTTCTCATTGTTTTGCATATTTTTTAATGCATATTAAGATACATTTTAAAATAGGTAGTTAAAAGAGTTTTAAGGGTGGGTCAGTGATTTCTAACAACAGGACGTACAACTGAAGGGAGCCCATTAAAAAGTTAAAATATTTAATCAGTCTTCTTCACAATGTGGATTAGGCTCCTCCAGAACCTCCACTACAATCCAATCCTGTTGAAATATTGAGCTGGGCTTTATTTAACTTTTTTTTTTAACCTGTTTTTTAATTTATTTTAAATTATATATCATTTGCTGGTTTGGGATCCGTTGCTTCTGAACACAGAAAACACTCAGGCGGTCTAAGATCATGAAGATGTTACGCCCCCTGAAGGTCAACAGAGAGCAGAGCAGAAACCCCGGGTCTGACTTCATACCTGAGCCCGGTCGATCCTGTAGAACCGATCTGCAGTCGTACCTGCAAACAGAAACCAGAACCCGGTCAGGATCCTTCAGGGTCCCTGATCTGAGGTGAGATGTTTGTGTGTAGGCTTACAGTCCAGGAAACACCAGTTCATGGAGAGCTTTTGTGAGGACAGACTCTCTCCTTTCATCTCGTCTCCGTCCTGCAGGAACACAAAGAGGAGGAGGATGAAAACAGGTTCTGGATCTGCTCCACCATGGATAACAAGGTGGTGCGAGTCTGAGCTGCACCTGTTCTACTTCCTGGTCCAGGTTGTCCTGGATACGCTCGATGTGCAACCGGCACATCTCCAGGTCGCTGTCTCCAGGGACAATGATGACTCCCAGCGGCGATGCTGCACAAAAAAAAAAAAAATCATATTTATTTTCAATGGGTTTTGATCTGATTTTGTTTCTTCAAAACATGTCATGAGTGGCTGGGATCAACCCTGAATATCTAATGCTATCCTGGTTAAGTTTGGGATCATTTCAGTCAGGGATTTCTCTGGAATTCTACTGCTTTTACTGGAAATAAGAAAAGAATCCAGAGCAGAATATCTAGTGAAAATTTTCAAACCTAAATCCAACGATTAAAGCGTAGAGCCATCGTTAAAACCTCTCTTCTTCAGAAACATATCTGATATGGAAGTGAATTTAACAATGAATGTATGAGGTACCGTTTGTAAAGTTACTCAGTAAAAAACAAGAGCAATAATTTGAGTTATTTAGCCTTTCATAAAACAAAAAGCAGGGGTTCATTTTTTAAAGTCATATTTTTAACAGTTTATTTATTCAGTTATAAATGGCATAGTTTATACCTAAATATTTAGTTAGCAAGCTAAATATTTAGTCTGGAACTAAATATTTACCGTAGTCAACAAGCTAAATATTTGGCTTGCTAACTGAACATTTAGTTTGGGGCTAAATATTTAGCTCCAAACTAAATGTTTAGTTAGTTAACTAAATTTATTTATTTAGCAAGCTAAATATTTTGTTAGCAAGCTAAATATTTAGTCAGCAAGCTAAATATTTAGCTCCAAACTAAATGTTTAGTTAGTTAACTAAATTTATTTATTTAGCAAGCTAAATATTTTGTTAGCAAGCTAAATATTTAGTCAGCAAGCTAAATATTTAGCTCCAAACTAAATATTCAGTTAGCAAGCCAAATATTTAGTCAGCAAGCCAAATATTTAGTTAGTAAGCTAAATATTTAGCTACTAAGCTAAATATTTAGCTCCAAACTAAATATTTAGTTAACAGGCTAAATATTTAGTCAGCAAGCTAAATATTTAGTTTGTTAACTGAATGTATTTATTTAGCAAGCTAAATATTTAGCTCCAAACTATATAATTAATTAGAAAGCTAAATATTGAGTTTGTAAATGAAATATTTAGCTTAGAGCTATTTGACTCACTAATTAAATATTTAATTTGTAAACTGTGACATTTATAAATTAATGTATAACATGGAAAAATAGGTTTTTAAAAAAAGAACTTCATCTTTTTATCTTATGACCCCATATGAATCCAATGTGGTAATGAATTTTAGCTTTAAAGTGAGAGGAGAAAGAAACTGGAATCCTGCTCTCCATCACTCACAGGCCTCCTTCAGCTGATCCTTGTCGTAATGCAGAGCCTCATACGCCGCCATGCTGATTCGGTTCACCCTGATCTGCAGCTTCTCAGGAATGGGCTGTTGGCTGCGAACAAACACACACACACTGACATTTACACACTAACCTACAGAGAAGACACACACACACACACAACGTTTCATGGACACAACACTGACTGAGACAAGCAAGCTATTGTTGAACCGTCCACTCATCTAGCTGTGATTCCAACTCGGAAGTTTAATTTAAAAGGTCTCATTCACTCGTTTTTTTAAATAAATTTGCTGTGGTCTCCAGTATGAATGAATGCCTTGTAAGCCGTTTTACGTGGAATAAATGCTCTCTCGCTCCTGTTTCAGGAGGTTGAAGTTAGTCTAAGGAGTTACAAGTCTAACTCAATATGTATGACGTGCAAACGTCTTGCCTCTGATTGGCTAACTGCAACTCAAGTCTAATGCTGCATATAACTACATTAACTTACTTCACTGCAGTGTTGCAAAATAATTTTCAACAGTTTCTTCCTCAGTTCCTCTTTCTTGGATAAAGAAATGCAATGCTGATGTGCTATATCCACAAATAACACAAGCCCCAACGTGTTCCGCCATGTTGTGGAGTTTGGTCCAACAAGGTAACGGTTAGCTTCTACTAGTAGACTCGCTAAACGGTTAGCTTCTACTAGCAGAGTTTCTAACGGTTAGCTTCTACCAGCAGAGTTTATAACTGTTAGCTTCTACTAGTACACTCGCTAAACGGTTAGCTTCTACTAGTAGACTCGCTAAACGGTTAGCTTCTACTAGCAGAGTTTCTAACGGTTAGCTTCTACCAGCAGAGTTTCTAACTGTTAGCTTCTACTAGTAGACTCGCTAAACGGTTAGCTTCTACTAACAGAGTTTCTAACTGTTAGCTTCTACTAGCCAAGTTGCCATCGGTTAGCTTATATTGGCCGAGTCGTTAACGGTTAGCTTATACTGGCAGAGTTTCTTGTTAGCTTCTACTAGCCGAGTTCCTAACGGTTGGCTTCTAGTAGTCGAGTTTCTCATTGTTAGCTTCTACTAGCCGAGTTGCTACCTGTTAGCCTCTAGTAGCCGACTTTCTAATTGTTAGCTTCTACTAGCCGAGTTTCTAATGGTTAGCTTCTACTAGCTGAATTTCTAACGGTTAGCTTCTACAAGCCTAGTTGCTAACGGTCAGCGTCTACTAGCCGAGTTTCTAATTGTTAGCTTTTACTAGCAGAGTTACTAAAGGTTAGCTTCTACTAGCCGAGTTGCTAACGGTTAGCTTCTACTAGCCAAGTTGCTAATGGTTAGCTTCTACTAGCCGAGTTGCTAACGGTCAGCTTCTACTAGCCAAGTTGCTACCGGTTAGCTTCTACTAGCAGAGTTTCTAATTGTTAGCTTTTACTAGCCGAGTTACTAACGGTTAGCTTCTACTAGTCGAGTTGCTAACGGTTAGCTTCTACTAGTCGAGTTTCTAATAGTTAGCTTCTACAAGCCGAGTTGCTAACGGTTAGCTTCTACTAGCAGAGTTGCTAACGTTAGCTTCTACTAGCAGAGTTGCTAACGTTAGCTTCTACTAGTCGAGTTTCTAATTGTTAGCTTCTACAAGCCGAGTTGCTAACGGTTAGCTTCTACTAGCAGAGTTGCTAACGTTTAGCTTCTACTAGCAGAGTTGCTAACGTTAGCTTCTACTAGCAGAGTTGCCAACGTTAGCTTCTACTAGTCGAGTTGCTAATAGTTAGCTTGTACTAGCAGAGTTGCTAACGTTAGCTTCTACTAGCAGAGTTGCTAACGTTAGCTTCTACTAGTCGAGTTGCTAATAGTTAGCTTCTACTAGCCGAGTTTCTAATTGTTAGCTTCTACTTGCCGAGTTGCTACCCGTTAGCCTCTACTAGCCGAGTTGCTAACGGTTAGCTTCTACTAGCAGAGTTGCTAACGTTAGCTTCTACTAGTCGAGTTGCTAATAGTTAGCTTCTACTAGCCGAGTTTCTAATTGTTAGCTTCTACTTGCCGAGTTGCTACCCGTTAGCCTCTACTAGCCGAGATTCTAATTGTTAGCTTCTACTAGTCGAGTTTCTAATTGTTAGCTTCTACAAGCCGAGTTGCTAACGTTAGCTTCTACTAGCCGAGATTCTAATTTTTAGCTTCTACTAGCAGAGCTTCTAATGGTTAGCTTCTACTAGCTGGGTTGCTAATGATAAGCTTATGCTAACCGAGTTGCTAAAGGTTAGATTCTACTAACAGAACTCTGCTCTCTCTTGGCGGCAAAATAAATACAGCCTTCCAGTGGGCGGTCGCAAGTCTAGGTAGGCAGGACCATGAATAATAATTTTCTCTGTAACGTAGAAAGGACTGGCTTGTTCTGACTCGCTCCTTTTGCCATCTATTTCCTTTCTGTAGCTAAAGCAGGCAATAGGGGTTGGAGAAATTGTCACGTGCAGCATGCATATGCAGCTCAGAGAGAGCGATCGTATTTAACAAGTATCACACAATTTCTCAGTGAACGAGACTATCAATGCACATAAACTCACCCTGAGCAGCATCATGCTGTTGGGTTTACTTGTTTTGTTGGATCCAATCGATATGTTTAAGCAAACACAAAGTGTGTTGTGCTCCTAATCAGTGATCAATCTTCGCCGGATGTCAGGACAGTTCAAAACGTAAAACAAAAAAAATGATTGAGTCCAAACGGTTTCAATTTAAAACGCCATTTGAAATGTGAGAATTATCAGATTTTGAACTTTAAAATCATTTGGTGCTTTAGAAATGGGCTAAGAACCCCCCCCCCCCCCCCCCCAATTACTAATAAGCCTGCTCTTACAGGGTGAAGCACAATTCAAATCAGTCTTGACCCTTACTCATTCAGATGCGGCATGGAGATCCTTCTCTTGGCCTTCTGGACCATATTGGCCTGGTTCCGCAGGTTGATGCGGATGACGGACGGCGCCAGCTTGCAAGGCTCGCCGTCCACCTGCATGGGGATGGACTTGAAGGTGGTGAGGGTCACCTCTTTACACTGGTGAAGACGCTCGCCGTGACCACCCACCTGCAGCGTTGCCTGCACGCAAAGCACAGGTAAAAATGAGCTGAGGGTGTTCGCACCTGAGCAGAGGGCGGGGCTTACTGTAGGTTCATCAGCAGGTTGCATTAAAAGAGCTCAAGCAGTTTATAACAACAGCAGACAGAAACGCAGCAACAAGGCCTGCTTCTTCCATGTCGATCTCTTGTTATTTCTGCTGCTGTGGGCGCATTTTTGCGCTGATCGGTGACGCCACTTGCTGCTGAAACAGTCGTGATATGCGGATGTCTTTACCTGATTCCTTAAAGGGCCGATTGTGTATGGAGACACGGCGGCTGAGAGGAGCGGGCCGACAGATTTACCCAGTCAGAAAAAGAGCTGGTTAAAGTATGACATGTTGAAGAGTGGATGCACCCCACCCCACCCCGGGGTCTAACGTAATGTGGGTGTAGACTTGATGTGGTCTGGATGAACTGTGACCTCACCAGAGAAGTCATGGTGAAGCCGATGACCTCGATGCAGCCGTCGTCGTGACGCTGAGGTTCGAAGTCCTGACTCTCGCTGGGGTTCCCCCACGGTGTGGTGCCAGCACAGTACCTGCAGCGGAAGAAACATAAATGGCCCGAGGCGGTTTTAATGTGGTAGAAAAAACACGAAGAAAATATGTGAAAATATTTGTTAACATTTCCAGCCAGAATACCTGGGAATGTTGAGGAAGAGGAGGCACTGCAGCTTCATCTCCTGTACTTTGGCTGTCAGATCATTGCCGTCACACTAAGGAAAAATATAAACAGGGTTAGGGGCAAGACGATCACAGTTAAAATCCGATAATAAATTAAAAAAAAACTCTAGGGGCGTATTCACACCAGCCTCGTTTACTTCGTTTAAAACAAACTCAGGTTTGTTTCCTCCCTTGGTATGGAGCACCAAACAAGCGAACCGAGACCCAGCGGAAGAGGTGGTCTCGTTCCAAACGAACCCTGGTCCGGAGCAAATCAGGTGTGAAAGCAACTGAATATTATCCCACCTGGTAAACAAAACAAAAAAAAACTCCAACCATTTTAGTGTGGAGCATTATGAGAAGTAGGCCTAATTGCTTTAATAATTTTTCTTTTATTTTCTAGGGGTGTCAAATTATCGCGTTAATTGCGATCAATTAATTACAGCCATGTTTAGCGCTTAATTATTTTTTTTTTAAATCGCGTTAATCTAATTTTTAATCTTTACTTTTACAATTGCTCCATGCGTGTTCCCTTCATAAAACCCGTTTTATGCACTGGGCTTCGTGTCCACTTTAGGGTGGGGTTAACCCCGAACAACTCAAGCACATCGGTTGGCTGTAAACTCATCAGAAGATGACTGGCTTCCATCGTGGTGCGGAGGGCGAGGTGAGGAGGGATGGCGAGTTGCCGACAATGTTGCCAACTTTGCTATATTTAGCGAGTTTTTAGACCCCTCTGGCGATTCTTTCTCAAACAACTAGCGGCAAATATAGCAACTTTTTATGGGGTTATTGGAAACTTTTGGGTGAAGCATGTAACGCTGTTACTCTTCTCACCGAGCAGCGGGGCGCTCTCCCGTCTCACCGCACACTGCAGCTCCACCCGGCCGCCCAGGTCCACCGGTATGGCAAGCCATCGGTATCAAAAATAATGCGCATATTATGTGTTGTTTTAACCCGTAACACAGCTGGACTCAGAGAAGATATTTACCCCACTGCGTCCAGAACGCTTGTGAATCGCGCATGCTCGAAGCAGAAGGTTGCAGGCGCCACTTGGGACTATAGTCACAAAAAAAGCAGAATGTAAATGGCTGGGACTCAAGTCTGTTAAATACAATACATGACTTCATAAAGCCAATTTTTTTAATTACATGTATCAAACTTTTGTTCTACCACAATAATGTAATGAATTTAAAAGAAAATACCTCAAGATTAGGGCTTTTCTCAGCAATTATGTGAGATTAAAAAAGAGATTAGATTAATTAATTACAGATCATAATTAATTAATCTCAAAGTTTTTTTAATCTCATGACAGCACACATTTTTTTATGCGTGCTGCCTTAACATTTGAATGTCCTTACTGTGACACCAATACGGGCTATTTATATTCTAGACATATTTACACTCAACAAAAATATAAACGCAACAACTTTGTTTCTGCTCCCATTTTTCATGAGATCGACTTAAAGATCTAAAATTCATTCCAGATACACAATATTACCATTTCTCTCAAACATTGTTCACAAATCAGTCTAAATGTGTGATAGTGAGCACTTCTGCTTTGCTGAGATAATCCATCCCACCTCACAGGTGTGCCACATCAAGATGCTGATCTGACATCATGATTAGTGCACAGGTGTACCTTATACTGCCCACAATAAAAGGCCACCCTGGAATGTGCAGTTTTGTCTCACAGCAAAATGCCACAGATGTCACAAGCATTGAGGGAGCGTGCAATTGGCATGCTGACAGCAGGAATGTCAACCAGATCTGTTGCTCGTGCATTGAATGTTCATTTCTCCACCATAAGCCATCTCCAAAGGCGTTTCAGAGAATATGGCAGTACATCCAACCGGCCTCACAACCGCAGACCACGTGTAACCACACCAGCCCAGGACCTCCACATCCAGCAGGTTCACCTCCAAGATCGTCTGAGACCAGCCACTCAGACAGCTGCTGAAACAATTGGTTTGCATAACCAAACAATTTCTGCACAAACTGTCAGAAACCGTCTCAGGGAAGCTCAACTGCATGCTCGTCGTCCTCATCGGGGTCTTGACCTGACTCCAGCTCGTCGCCGTAACAGACTTGAGTGGGCAAATGCTCACATTCGATGGCGTCTGGCACGTTAGAGAGGTGTTCTCTTCACGGATGAATCTCGGTTTACATTGTTCAGGGCAGATGGCAGACAGCGTGTGTGGCGTTGTGTGGGTGAGCGCTTTGCTGATGTCAATGTTGTGGATCGAGTGGCCCATGGTGGTGGTGGGGTTATGGTATGGGCAGGCATCTGTTATGGACGAAGAACACAGGTGCATTTTATTGATGGCATTTTGAATGCACAGAGCTACCGTGATGAGATCCTGAGGCCCATTGTTGTGCCATACATCCATGAACATCACCTCATGTTTCAGCAAGATAATGCACGGCCCCATGTTGCAAGGATCTGTACACAATTCTTGGAAGCTGAAAATGTCCCAGTTCTTGCATGGCCAGCATACTCACCGGACATGTCACCCATTGAGCATGTTTGGGATGTGCTTGACCGGCGTATACAACAGCGTGTACCAGTTCCCACTAATATCCAACAACTTCGCACAGCCATTGAAGAGGCGTGGACCAACATTCCACAGGCCACAATTGACAATCTGATAAACTCTATGCAAAGAAGATGTGTTGCACTGCATGAGGCAAATGGTGGTCACACCAGAAACTGACCGGTTCTGAGTCCCCAGACCCCTAATAAAGCAAAAAACTGCACATTCCAGGGTGGCCTTTTATTGTGGGCAGTATAAGGTACACCTGTGCACTAATCATGATGTCAGATCAGCATCTTGATGTGGCACACCTGTGAGGTGGGATGGATTATCTCAGCAAAGCACAAGTGCTCACTATCACACATTTAGACTGATTTGTGAACAATGTTTGAGAGAAATGGTAATATTGTGTATCTGGAATGAATTTTAGATCTTTAAGTCCATCTCATGAAAAATGGGAGCAGAAACAAAGGTGTTGCGTTTATATTTTTGTTGAGTGTATATTGTTAATTCTACACAATCCATTTATCTGCATCCTGTTGTACTCCTCATGTTACGATCTTGATGCTCAAACATTTCTGTTAAGATCTGTAGCTGCATCAGAGGTAAAAAAAAATCTGGTCATATTCCATTTTTACCAGTCAATTTTTTAAATGATAACATATTCAGTAGGTTATTTTCATTTTATTTTAGTTGATCTTAAATACGAACAAAGTGATAAGGGAATTCACATCGAGCAGATTAATAAACTACATGTATTCTGAACATTTCTCCTGCTGCGGACTTAACAAGTAGCTGAAGTGCACTCCGCCTGTGCATAATGGAGGCTAAAACGGTAATTTTCTGTTTGCTTCAGCTTGAGGAAATCTCCCTGGATGCGCTCTTTTTGCATCAGTAATTAAACTGCAGGGATCTGTCAACGCCACTCTGTGTCCGGAGCAGCCACACATGCACTCCAAAACCTCAGCAAGTCCTTAACGTGCTGCCAGTTTGCAGATAGCGATATGCATTGAGTCGGCTGCTCAGGGGTTTAAATATCTGTCAAAATGACGACACCCGTCAGATTTTTCCGTCACTGTTTAAAAAAAACGGTCAAATACGGAAAGTATTCGGTTAACACGAGCCTTATGTATTAACCGTAACGCCAGAAAGACGATAAGAACAGCACTCTCCATTGTTTATGTTGACCTATTTTCACATGGCTTTCTGGCTTCTTTAATTGTCCAATGGCTGAACGACCCTAACACACATGTATCTTTGTTGAGAAATTCTGGTCCTGTTGCATTTACTTGCAGTGTGAATAGGAAACGCAGCAAAACGGAGAAAGAAACCCAAAAAACATTTGGTCCGAACCAAAGCAAGTGAACTGCCGAACCTTCCTGGTGTGAATACACCCTAGGTTTGCTGAAGCAAAGAAAATCACATTAGCGGTGAAAGAGAAACAGGGAAAATAAACCTACAAATATTTCAACAAAAGAGGGGGGAAAAAAATGACTGAAAAAGAAAACACCCAAGAATATAAACCTCCATCTATCCAGTTGGAGAGGTACCAGATTCAGGTGCACAGAGCCTCGACACAATGATGTATATTTCTGTTTTAAATGCCTCCTGCTTCACCTGTGACGGAACTTGGATACGTTCTTGTCTACTGAAAAGACGAATACTGCTCGTTATTTTCAGACCAAAATATATTTTCACACACCTGTGGTTGCGTCAGAGCCGACACCAAGCTATTTAGTTGCATGTATTTGCCGTTGATTCAGTGTGGCCCGGTTTGAGTAATGCATCTCAGAATCTATAAAAAAGGAGCGGAGAGGCTTGTGCAGCTCTCCAAAAGGGCTCGAGTGAAAAGGCCTGCTGATGTTACTGAAAGGGATGAAGCTTTGTTGTTCCTTGCCAGGTCTATACAGTCTATACAAAAGGCTCTGCAATGCCACTTAAATGGGTTTTATTCTCTCTGAATGCAGGTTTGTTCAGGTGGAAATGAAACCAAAAACTGTGTCTGCAGCAGGGTTTCAGACCTCGCTCTGACCCGATGACGTTAGATAAAATGATGCACGGAGCAAAACACAGCCCCCTCTGAGCTTCAGCAACGAAAACCGACAACAACAAGCATCAAATGTTTTAAATCCTGCTCAGTTCTGAGAAAAAACAGCACAAATGAGAACCCGGTTGTGACACTTGGTTTCCTCATTCTGTGAACTGGCTGCCTGTACTCACCACGACTCTGATGTGTTTGGCGAGATCTTTGGAGCTGCCACTCAGGAAGTCCGAGAAAGCAGTCTAAAAAAACCCAAACATGGCGGGTGTCAGGGGCATGTTTCATAGGAGATGGAGTAAAGGAGAAAGATGAGGGTGGCACTCACCCCAGCATAGAACATCTTATTCCTGAAGCGGCTGTTGAACTTCTCAGGGTTGGCCTCTGAAAATGCAAAACAGGAGAGAACAGGATCGTTCTTCAGATGCTTAAGCCCATAGTTTGATTATATTTAATAATAATGAATGAGAGGTGAACAAAAACCAAAAAGGTAAAAACTAATTACAACAACTCAAGCTATAGCTTTGGAGTTCCACAAGGTTCTGTGCTTGGACCAAATATTTCTACTGGACACAATCTTCCTCCAGGTAAATTTATTAAACACAGGATTCCTTTGTGGTGTGAAGATGATGATGGGGTTGGTGGTCCTTCGTTCAAATCCCAGCTGGGTCTTTTCTGTGTGGAGTTTGCATGCTCTCCTTGTGAATGTAAGTTTTTTTTTTTTCTGGTGTACTCCGGTTTTTTCCCACAGTCCAAACACAAGCGTAATACGTTCTATGGTATCAGTGCATGTCTGTCTCTGCTTAGTCCTGTAATGGACGTGCAACCTGTTGAGGGTGCTCCCAGTCTCTTAGTAACTGTTTGGATAGACACTGCCGCCAACACAGGAGAACAACCTGGTCAGTTGTCCCGGTGCTCAAGGTATCAAATTATGGACACAATTTTTTTTTTTTTTCAAAATAATCCTGATAGAGAAGAGCATTATATGCCAATCATTTCAGTTACATAAAATCTTTTCAATATTTTTCTTCCTAATTGCCCTTGCAGTAGTTCGGAACCTTCATTTAACGGTCGATGTACGTTCCTACCCTCATCTGTGGCCCCTATGAGTCTGGGTAGTGACGGAAAGGGTGAGATTGCGAACAAAAGTGGCTGAAATGAGTTTCCTCTACAGGGTGTCTGGGCTCTCCCTTAGAGATAGGGTGAGAAGCTCGGTCCTCCGGGAGGGGCTCCGAGTAGAGCCGCTGCTCTTCCACATCGAGAGGAGTCAGTTGAGGTGGCTCGGACATCTGGTCAGGATGGCTCACTGGTGAGGTGCTCCGGGCTCGTCCCACCGTTAGGACGCCCAGAGGAAGACCCAGGACACGTTGGAGCGACTGTGGTCAGGGAACACCTTGGGATTCTCCCAGAGGAGCTGGCCCAAGTGGCTGGGGAGAGGGAAATCTAGGACTCTCTGCTTAGGCTACTGCCCCCCGCAACCCGACCCCGCATTAAGTGGAAGATAATGGATTGATGGAGAAGTAATAGTGTGTGGACTGACCTCTGGATTCATGGAAGCCCAGTGTGACGTGAGCGTCGAAGCCCAGACTGAAGTAGTTGTTGAAGACATCGATCGGAAGCTGAGAAGCAAAAGTAAAACTAACTGTGACACAGCTGAGGGAACGCTCAAACATTTTCATCTATTACAAACCAACTCTTCACTCAGAGGAGTCCGGCGCTGACCTTATCGGTCTGCTGTTCGTCTCTCTCCTCGGGTCGAGCCTCGGGGTTCGCCTCCACATTCAGGTTCCATCGATCCAGCTGGACGATGTTCCCATCCTCAACGTGAGACAGTATCTTTGTGATGGGTTCGTCGGTGTAGCCCTGAGAAGGGAGCACAGCAGGCTGACTGGAGAACTCCTTTATTTAAGGCCAAGTTTTTAAGCTAAGCTAAAGTTTATGTATTTAAATAAGAAAAAAAAGTAATTAAAACTTAATCTAAACAGCTGTCCCTGCTGTCATTGGGTCAGCTGCTATGAAACGACCGGACTCACCCCTCCCCAGTTCAGAGTCCTGGCCAAATCGTTACCCGTCCCCAGAGGAAGGATGGCGACCGGAGGCTGGGGGCGGAGCTTCAACTGGTCCAGCACGGACAGGATCCATCCAACCTGAATAGACAGACGTCACATGACCACGGGATCTGATGTCCAAATCTGTGTGATTTAACACTGGCTTAACTCACGGTGCCGTCGCCGCCGCAGGCAAGGATCCTCAGGTTGGGAACTTTGAAGTACATTTCCAGCCTGCAGGACACAAAGGACAAAAGTCAGGTAACGGAAACTGATCTTTATCAGGCCCGGGTAGAAAGCTGCTGAGACATTTGTGGCTCCAATAATAAATCACAAAGATGGGAAGAAAAGGAGGGATTGAGAAAGACTCCTGCTTATGGGGCATCTCCTTACCCCTCTCTGGGTCCTCCTTTGGTCAGGTCAAACACCTGTCGAGGGTTCAGGTACCACATGAACGACTGGATGATCTTTGCTCCCTGAAGCAGAAGAAGAAAGCAGGTCAGCAGTGAGGAAAACCAAATACAATATTCCTCACAAAACTTCACATCCTTCCTGCAGAAATTCGTGCTGCTTGAACCTCAGATAGTTGGAAACCTTGTTGAGATTCCTAAATCCTTTACTGCCACAAGAGGGTGTCAAAAACAGTCTGAACACCTTCATCAGTCACGTTTCCACCGAGTGGGAATGATTCTGCTCATAATGACCCAAGACGTTTTGATAGAGGAGGTGGATGTTGTGGTAGACCTTCAAGTAAATTTAACTTACACCAACACATGTTTGGGAAAACTACCTGATTCCCGCCACTCTTTGGATTAACAAACACCAGCAGGGGCTTCATGAGCTGGGAGGGGAGGGGTTTAACCAGGAAGGGCTTCCAGCGGCCATCTTGGAGCTGGAGGACGACAGAAACATCAGGAAGTGAGCAGATACACAATGCAAAACGCTGCATTGAGCGTTATTGAATGAAACGCTGCCTTCAATGTCACTATGGAGCAAAATGCGGCGTTTGGTGTTTTTCAGAAACAAAACGTTGCGTTCACTGTAACCACGGAGCAAAATTCTGTGTTCCGTGTTGTGTTTTTTAGACAAAATTTTACATTAAATGTTGCCATAGGGAAAAAAAAGCCATTGTGTTCAGTGTTGAATGCTGCATTCAATGTCACCATGAACCAAAAGGTTCAAGGTCACTACTGAAAGTTTAGGAACAAAACGCTGCATTCACTGTATTTACTTAAGAAGACGCTGTGTTTACTGTGGCTTTGAAAAAAATACTACGTTTAAGGTTGCTATTGAACAAAATTGTGCATTCAATGTCACCATGAACCAAAACGCTACGTTCAATGTCACTACTGAAGAAAACGCTGTGCTTATCTTGTTTAGGAACAAAATGTTGCATTGAGCGTCATTGCTGAATTAAACGCTGCGTTCAATGTCATAACAGAATAAAAGGCTGCGTTCAAAGTCACAGTGGAACAAAGTTTTGCATTTGGTATTGTTTTCAATGTCATTACTGAACATGTTACATTTACTGACTTTACAAAACAAAATGTTGCATTGACTGTAATTACGTAACAAGACGCTGTGTTTACTGTCGCTTAGAAACATTACCACGTTTTAAGGTTGCTATTGAGCAAAATGATGCACCAAAACGCTACGTCTAATGCAGTGTTTCTCAAACTTTTTTTATCATTCCCTACTTTGGACACAGGAGCATACACAAGCCCCCCCTGCTTTTATCGCCCCCACAGAATGGTGACCACGCCTGATTTTTAAAGTGTTTTATTAATTTAAATAGCCGAGTTAGTCTACAAGTTTTTAAGGGTATAAATTAGTTGGAAAAAGGGGGTATAAAACCGGCTCAGAAATATATGCTGTCAGTAGTTGCTACATGTAGAACTTCAGCTCAGCCCAGAAAATAAAAGTTGTAGTTTTATAAAATTTACAAAGCTTTCAAAAGTACAAAATAATAATGAAAAAAAATAAAATAAATAAAGAGCAAGATACTCATCCCTGTATTTCCTCCGTGGTTGACCGTGTGACTTATCTTACTCTGAAACGTTCCCTGATCTTTTTAGATATTTGTACATTTTGTAGATGGAATCTCTGATAATGCAGCTACTTCAGCTTGTTTTGTTCTGCTGCGATATATTCCAACGTCAAACTCCCAGCCCGATGTTCCAGGTCCCGGTTCTGTTTACAGTGGTGATCACAATTGCTAATTTATTTGAGTGTGTTTAATTTTGTGAGAGGGGGGAGCTGGTTGATTTAATTTACAGTGCAGTGAAACATTCACAATGACAGAATCTAGGGGGGAAAAACTATTTAAATCCCATTGATGTCACGCCCCACCTGCAATACCTCTGCGCCCCACTAGTGGGGCTCGGCCCATAGTTTGAGAAACACTGGTCTAACGTCATTACCGAAGAAAACGCTGTACAGAATAAAATGCTGCATTCAAAGTCACCGTGGAACCAAACGCTGTGCTAATTGTCAATATTGAAGAAATCCATGCGTTCAGTGTCATTACTGAAAACAATGCTGCAATTAATACCACTAGAAAACAAAATCTTGCATCAGGTGTTACAAAACTAAATGTTGCGTTCAATATCATTACTGAACAACGTGTTTGGATTGCTGAGACTTTATGGAACAAAACGTTGCATTTGCTGTAATTACGTAACAAGACTGTGTGAAGAATGTGATGTCAATACTGGACAAAATGCTGCGTTTGATGTCATTACTGAAATAAAAGGTATATTTAATGCCAGCACCTTGTTTAGCACATAAAATGTTTTTTTTTGTTGCTGTCAGCTGCTCACCTCTGCTCCCTTCTTGGTCGACTTGTTGCACTTCAGTGACGTACGTTTCTTCTTTTTGCTGGACTTTAGAGACGTCTGCAGAAATATAACAGGAAATCATCATCAGCTGCAGACTTTTCCTCCACTCCTTGAGCACCTGACTAGTTATCAGAGAGATGGATCAATGATAAATGAGACAAGGCTTTATGGTTGAGTTTAGATTGAGTAAAATCCAGAAATCTGGATTCAGTTTTCATTTCTAAATAGATTCCTTATCTTGTTCACAGTTTTGTGTTTTAATTCGATAACTCCGGATAATATCAGATACTGTGTCAAGAACTGAAACTGAGTAGATAAGCAGCAAGGACAATATAAAAACCTAATTGTTTTGTTCCTTTTGTAGACTTTTGCCCATGCATCTGGAAGGATTTTTTGCCCTTACCGTTTTACTTTCAGACAGTTGTTATGATGCGTAACGAGCAGAGAGAGGAGGAGGAAGTTTAAGCCATCTCTTCCATCAATCATAACAGACAGAGATCATATCCCCGACTTCAATGTCTCTCTGCCCAGCTTTTTAACCATACTGCCAAACAGAGATTTAAAGAAGAGCGGCAAAAGCAAATGAGGTGGATTAGCAGTGCTTCGTAGCAACTCATCAAGGACGTGTAGCTGTGGAATATCGTCTCTCTGGGCTGGATATTGAGGTGTTAGCATGGTATGACAATCATGAGAATGTCATACTGCAACAGTCTTCAGTCAGAGGTTTCTTTTGATTAGTTGCAAGATTGACTGCTACTGGAGATCCTTCCCACCCACAGCACCATCCATATTGACTCTTTAAAGATACATGGATAATAAGAGCTTTGACAACATTTAATTGCCCCTTTGGAGTAATCTAAGGTATTTTTGAATTGGATTCAAATGAATTGAGAAAGCGCGGAGATCCAGACATGTTATAAGAAATTACAGAGAAGTCTAGATCGCAGAAAGGAAGCGAGGAGGAAATCATCAGGATCATGAGTTTAAAACCATAGATTATGCAAACCGAGGCTGAGTAAATAATATTAGTTTTAACTTTGGCACAGTTAACAGTGAAATAAAGGCAGGTTTCCTGTCCGTGTCTCTGGTATGAACCGTGCTGACATGGGACAGTAAATACTCTGACGACGTGATTCCTGCATTCCAACCTGTGGCTTGCGGACTCTGATGATCCATGTAGGAGGGATGATGACGGCAGCGTGAGCTCCCAGGGAGCAGCACTCCTCTATCTGCTGCAGCATGAAGCACGACACCTTGTTGTGATACTGAAACGGAGACAGAGAGTCAGCGGACGGGTGGTTTACCTGGAGCTGCAGCTTCACTCGGTTATCATAAACAACACGAACTCACCGCTTGTTTGCACCACGAGCAGCTGATGGCTACGATCTCTTTGCTGTGAAACGTAAACTTCTGCTGGAAGCCCTGTTGGTGACACGTTGGAGACACAGTTAGAGGCCAAAATGACTTCTTAAAGAAGGCGATTGTTGTGGATCAGTGGGTGGAGTAGGTGTCCTGCAAGCCAAATTTGGGATTGGAAACTACAAAAATTCCAACTGCAAAAGGTAAAATTGTAATCCAGACTTTATTTCCCAACTTAAAAACTTGTGTGATGTTTTTTCAAGTTTCAGCGATTTATTTGAGAAAACTCTCTGCCCTAAACTCTGGAAAATTTGTTTAGTATATTTGCACACAAACATGATCAAAAGGGATATACAAAAAAAAAACAAAAAAAAAACAACTGTGCAGGAGAGGTTAAGAAGACCCGAGAGTCTTATAAAGCCACCTCCCCAAAGACAAACTAATTTAGCGGGAGAAACAGACAAGTTACATACGCTTACAATTACGAATATATAAAAAAACTTATAGACATCATTTACAATTTGAGATTAACATAACCTGCAACTGTTTTTTAAAAGAATGAATTATAGTTTTGGCTTGAAGAGTTGGTGGTAGTTTATTGCAAAGGAAATGTCCTCTATATTTTAATGAGTTTCCAGACTGTCACTAATAGGAGAAACTCTGGATCTAAATTCAAATCACAGCAGGGAAAACTAGGGGGAAAAATGATTAAAACATTCAAACAAGCTTGATTTTTCCAAGCTTTCGGAATTTGGAAACTGCTCTTAAATAATTTGTAAAAAAAAAACGACAATGCTGTACTCTTATTTTAAAGGATCTGTTACAATACACCTGTTGTTAGAACTGTAAATACTAAAAAAAAGGATAAAAAACACACAAGTAAATAAATAATAAATGTATAATAAGAAGTACTGTAAATACTAAATCCTGAAGAGAGACCCACTTTATTCTCAGTTAAGTGAATAATTGTTTGGTCAGCTTTATAAACAAAGTCACTGTGTAAAAACTATAAGTCGTATCAGAAAAATCCTTGAACCATGTGTGGCGTAATCTTCTGGTGGCCGTACATAAACATTTTTATGTGTCTACGGTGTTTTATGAGGGAGATGTGACCGGTTAAAGAGACCCCTCAGTTTTAGTTTGGAAAGAAAAAAAAAAAAATCAGAGCTGAAATATAATGGGAGTGAATAAGAGAAGGAGTGTGTGCTCTCTGCACTCTGGGTCGATCTGACAGAAAACTGTGAGTCCTACAACAGTGGGAGATACGCCGAGTGAAAATAGACAGAAATACCTACGTTTTGATGTATAAACTGTACATGTGGATATGAAGCTGTGGGCATGGGGGGGTGTGCTGGTGCCTATCTCCAGCAGTCATGGGGCAAGAGGCGGGTAACACCCTGGTCGGGTCGCCAGTCCATCTCAGGGCAACACAGAGACATACAAACAACCATGCACGCACACACTCATACCTAAGGGCAATGTAGAGAGACCAATTCACCAAACAGTCATGTTTTTGGACTGTGGGAGGAAGCTGGAGTACCCGGAGAGAACCCACGCATGCAAACTCCATGCAGAAAGACCTTCTTGCTGCAAGGCAGCAGCGCTACCAACTGCGCCACTGTGCAGCCCCCCTTTGTGGGACAATAAAGGATTATTCTATTATTAATTTCTTCTATTCTATATTTGTACATCGGTCACCTTAACCAGGTTTGGGGAATAAGACTGAATCACGAGTTCTGCTTTAGAAACAGAATAAAAACTAACCTTTCCACACTGCCGACACTTCCCAGTCTGCCGTCTCCTGTGGACCCAGTGATGTCGAACGACGTTGGCCTGGAGGACGAGAAATTTTTCAGACCGTTATTTACCTCACCGTTAGTTCAACCACGAACGCTTTCAGATCATGCATGTGCGACGCTGTACCTCTCGGATGGCTCGAGATGCCGGTTCCCTGAACGACGGTTTGCACCTGAAGTTAATCTGAGAAGAGGACAGAAATTTGTGAGCCGAGGAGGAGAAACGTCTGAGAGGAGGTGCTGATCTGCAGCTCGTTTACCTTCTCCAGCTGCTCCATGCACATGACGTGCACCGATATCTTACATCCAGCACATTTCATCCTTGGTACAGACTTTTGCTGGAAAGACAGATGGAGTTAACAGTGAGTGAGGGTCTATTGCCCCCCTTTTTTTCCCTTCAGCTGATATTTTGATAAAAAGGAAAGCACATTTCCCCGCTGATTGGGACCAAACAGAAAATCAGTGGAGCTGCAGGTGAACTCACCAGAGTCTTGGCGACGCAGAACTGTTCTCCAACATAACAGAAGTCTCCAGAAACACTGGCCTCAAACCAGATGTGTTCTCCGTACTGGGCGTTCTCCTGCAACCCAAAATTCACAAAAATTAATTGTTATAAAAAAAGGAGCCTTCATCCTCCTGCTCAGTGTGAGAGGCTAACAAGCTTATACATGTACACACACACAGGCATGAACTGATTTGTGTCAGAGCGGAATTTCAGGCAAAAGTCAGTTCAGTTTTATAGTTTCTCTGAAACTCCTTTGAGAAGCCTGCATACTGGGAAGAAACCTGCTGGCGGTTCCCATCATTTGGCTCTGAAAACATTCCTGAAAGCTGAATGAACATAATTGGAGCCAATCGCAGAAATCTTTCCACTGATTTGATTCCTCTCCTTCATTTTTATCGCTTGACGTGATGAGATAGCTGGGAGGAGGACTGGAGTTTCACAGCAGATGTCTGTGCATCATGTTGTTTAAGGCAGTGGTCCCCAACCCCCGGGCTGCGGACCGGTACCGCGCCGTGGGTCATGTGGTAACGGGCCGCGAGCCACACATAAAGAAAAAATAACTTCCAGTATTTCCGTTTTATTTATTATCTGAGGGTGACCGCGGTTTTATTTAGAAAAATAACCGGATATCCCCGTTACGTAGCTCAGTCTGGACACGTAATCCCACAAGGTAGCAAGATGGATAGAAAACAAACGTTTCTTTGTAAAGGGGAAAAGGCCCAAGGCTCTCACTGATTCAGCGTTGTGGTGAGTTAGATTTTTCATGCACTTTCTTTTTGTGGTAAATCTTGAATTATTAAAAGGCATGTTTACATGTTACCATGGCGACCAGAGAGCGTAGGGGGCTGAGTGTTACTCATGTTATGTTGACTGCTCGATGTTAGGGGGACGCTGTTAATAAAGCTGCGAATACATATTGGATTTACGTCTATTGTTATAATTTTAAAAATAACCCTTTTTTATACCGTCCTTTATCATTCATCCGTCACACCTTAAAGGCCGATCCGTGAAAATACTGTCTGATATTAAACCGGTCCGTGGCGAAATAAAGGTTGGGGACCATTGGTTTAAGGCACCCTGCACCTGAAACAAATAGCCATCCATTCCCCGGCTAAAACCGCTAAGCCTATCTCCAGCAGTCATTGGGCAAGAGGTGGGGTAGATCTCTTCTTGTACCTGGATTACCTCTTCATATGAGAACCATCAGACCTGTCACCTGTCCAACTTGTCATCAGTCTCACCTGGTACAATCCATTGCTTACACCCATTTATTCCTGCAGGTTCACTGGGCAACTGGTTCTTATCGTTGGTTATTGTGGAGAGGCATGGTACGCCCAGGACAGGTTGCCACTCCCCCCATAAAGACACACAAGACAAACAGCCATGCATGCACTCACACCTAAGGGCAATGTGGTTAGACCAATTAACCCAACAGTCATGTTTTGGGACTGTAGAAGGAAGCTGGAGTACCCAGTGAGAACCCAGGCCAGGATTTAAGCCCAGGATTTAAGACAGGACAGGTCTGGCAGAGGAAGACACCAAAGCAAATACTAAGACATTAATGAATGACCTAACCAAGTCAGGAACTCCAGCGGAGAAAACAAACAATCACTAGATTTTTGCACAGGAATTGGCTGCAAGATTGCAGATTAAGAAAAACTCCTCTTCTACAAAAGAGACTGAAGTATGCCAAGGACAGCCTAGAAAGGATTCTGCAGACTGAAAACCTTTAGTCTTATCAGATGAAACTAGAGCTCTTGGACCATAGAGACATTTGCTTATGTTCATTGCTTTAGTCCATGTGGTACCGGTCATTCTGCTCAGGTGGAACCAATCATTACGGTTCTGACAGAAAACCGAAAGCAATTGGCAGCAAACCGGGTCGGGGTCGCCGCTTTCTTTTGCAACATCGTAATGACCCAGACCATACGTGGCTGCTGGTGAAGAGCATCCTCCAGAAGGTCAAAGTGAACATTACCGACCAACCGGCACCAAAACCTCAACTTGAATGTCAGGAAAAATCTGTGGAGGGAACTCAAGACTAAGGTCCACGCCAGATGGCCACCAATGGCATCAGGGGGATCAAAATCTTGACTCTGGGGAGTAAAATTATACCTCGGACCTTCAATTCTTTGCTCTGTTTAACAACACATGGAAGGTCTTTCAAGAACAATAGCCTTTCCATGGGGTGGGATAATTTTGTCCTCAACTGTATCCAGATAGATGGGATGTAAACAAGCCGTTTTCTACCGAAGGGAAACTCACGTTGAGTCTGTGTTTTAATGAATGTGATTCAGCTACGTTTCGTCTGTAAATTAAAGCAGAGACTTACGGTCCAGTCGATGGTGCTGCTGGGCTGCAGAGAGTTCGACTGTCCGGACACGTTGGGCTGAGTCGCAGCGTGCTGCAGGCCCGACTTGGCGATGGCTTTCCTGCAAATGACAGAAGATAATTTAACTTCATATCAATCCAATTTAAGAGAAATAACACCGAATATGACCAAAATAATGTCAGTTCAGTTCCATTGTTTTTATTTTTGCATTGGATCCTGGTTTCTGAAATTCTGACTTCATTAGTTTGACTTTGGTTCCCACTGCATAGCAGACACCCCAACTCCACAGCTGCGTGCACACGGACTTGGCAGATGTTTTACGGCGAATGCCTTTCCTGACGCAACCCCCCTCGATTATCCCTAAGAGGGAAAGAGATTCGAACCTGGCCCTGGCAACCCACTTGACCACCCGAACCACTGCAGTGCCCTTAACATCAGCAGAGTTCCCAGCGTCTATAACCATTGCCCCACCCCAACTCCCTCAACAAAAACACAGTTTTATAAAAGGTAAATTATCATAAACATTAAGAACTACAAAACAATGGATTAGGACAATTCTAATTTTAAAGCAAGTCTTTACAGCTGACCCAACTACACCTGCAACTGTTTTGGGTTTTAAACCAGGTAAAATCGTGACTCCTCAAATAACTGTTTTCATACAGTGCCAACACAGAGCACAGCACCAGGGGGCGCTGCTCTCCATTGACTGGATGCCTTCAATAAAAAAGGGGAAACTTGCTTGGAGTCCAACAACATTTTGAAGGCTGATGGCATTTATATCTCAGCCATACTTTCCAGCAGAAACACCAATCAAAATCAAACTTAGAAAGCTGGGACAGTTTTTCAACACTTAAATTCAGTTTTAAAAATCACAATATATCTTCTTACTCATAGTGTAACGATATAACGTATCGTCTCCCCCTGTATCGCGATACATATCGTACCGCCAGATTTTTACCAATACACATCCCTAATATTTAAATAGTTAAGTATTTAGACATTTGGATTTGATAATGTTTGCAGATATTTTGTCTGTTTTGTACAGTCTTGACCTCAGATCTGTTTTCATGCCACACAATCTCTTAAAACTCATCACACAGAATCGAAGACGTGTTCAGGCAGCAGCTGGACTACATACAGCAGGAAGGCACTGAAACTTTCCAGGCGGGAGTCGTAGCTGTGGGGTCCCAACGGGCTGAGGCCCCCGGGGCCCCTGTAGAAGGCCGGATGGTTGAGGTAGTAGACGGAGGTCTTGCGGCTGGGCAGGGGGTGGCCTCTGCCAGGCCAGGGGCTACCAGCCTTGGAGATGGTGGATATCTTCCTCCTCTTCCTCTGGCTGGAGCCACGGTAGCAGGTGAACGGAGACAAGTCTCCGGCGAACACCTGAGAGGAGTTCCTGCGAAGGCAGCGAGGGGCCCGGATCAAGGGCCTCGGTTGAGACAGTATATCAGGGGGCTTCCTCAACACCTGGAGGGTGGAGGTGGAGAGGGAGGGGGCTTCATCTTCCTCTTCCTCCTCAGGCAGCTGCTCCGCCTCTGACAGCAGGCTGCCTTCTGATTGGCTGCTGCTTGAATAATCGCTGCTGTCGTCATCTCCGTCTGATTGGAGGCTGCTGGAGTGGGAAAATGTCCCTCTATTGCCGACTCCGCCCCTTACCTCCACCTGCTGTTCGCCTGTGGGGAGCCCGGCCCCCAGGCCGCCTCCTTCCCCCTCCTCGTCCTCCTCAGCCATCTGGATGAGGCTGGCCAGCAGCATGGAAGGCCCCAGCAGGTGGGTGTCGATGGTCCGCAGCTTCCCCACCTTCTTCCGGCACACGGCGAACCTCGGGTTCAGGCTGGGCGTGGTGGTGCTGGACCGCCGGCGGGCGTGTCCCTTTCTCCCATGGTGGGGGATCTTTGACAGGCGGCCTCCGCCTGCGCTCAGCAGCACCGGCGGCTGGACAGAGGAGCGGCGGCGCTGCGTCAAGGCAGAGGACGGAAGGCCCGCACTGGACCTGCGGCGGGCTTTACTGGTGGGGACGGCCACGCTGGGCCTCCGCTGGCGGCAGGCGGCAGCCTCGGTCTCCCCCTGCTGGGCCGCCTCCTTTCTCCTGAAGTGACGACGGAAAAACGTGTCCATGCTGGACACAGAGACCTCGGAAAGGCTTCCAAGGCTGTTGGAGTGAAAAGTTAGGCTTAAGTTATCGGGAGCTGATCTCAGTTAAAAGGAGCCAAAAAAAAAACCCCAGCGTTACTTACAGAACCATGCAGAGTTCTGGGAGATTTCCCTGAATCTCCAAGACTCTAAGATTTTATATTCCTTGATTTAACTTTTAACAGCTGAGATCCAAACTTAAACTGCAAAACCATCTGCAGGACTCAGAGATTCCTCTTTGGTCCGATAACAGGGCTCTGAAATAAACTTTCTAAACAATTTCTTCTGCTCTCTCCATTTTCGTCACACCTAAATGTTTCAGATAATCCTGCAACTTTAAATATCAAATGAAAATAGCCAGAGATAAAAACACATAGCAGTTTACATATGATAATTTCATTCATTAAGGAGAAAGAAATCCATCCCAACCCAATCATTGGTTGTCCCACTGTTTGGCCATTGCCATGATAGGGTATTCAACCACAAACAAGCTACTTGAACTAAGACTTTGACTAGGTCACTCCAAAACCTTTTTCTTGTTTTTTTTAAAGGCATTTAGAGATAGATTTACTGATGCATAACCCAAAACCTTAAAAATGACTATTTCTCATCTGTTTTTGAATTTCTTTAGATCCAAGCATGATCCAAACGTGCTTCTTTTAGCCTGCTTCATGTTGTCAGACAGGTACTATTTCAGGGATTCCTTGAACATGCAAGGCTCATAAAAATCACATTTAATTGATGATAAGGAGTGGTATAAGTTCAAGTTTTTTTTGGTATAAGTTCAAGTTATTTTTTGTATTAAAATGTGTTTGATAATCTGAAACATTTAAGAGCGATAAAGCAAAGCTCACAGCCCCGTTTAGATCGTGCTCTAGACCATAAACACATCTCCAATCCAAATCGTGATCCCTGCATGGTTCTACATTTTATCACCACCAACACTAGACCTACAGAACCACTGGACCATCTCTCTCTCTCTGTGTAATTCTGCTCGTTTCGGATGTGCTTGCACTGCGTGGCGTGTTCGCGTGGCAACAATGTCTCATTGTTCATGTATTTAAACCGTCAGCAGATGATCCAACCCAAAGAAAATCAGAAAAAACTCCTCGACGTAACAGAGAGAGCCATGCTTGCACAGTGCCAAGTGACTGTTTCAAACAGTTGGAAGGATCATGATTGTTTGGGTATTTCATGCTAAAAATTTATTTTTGGGTTGCAGTATAAACTACTAAAGTAAAATAAATTAAATTAAAAAACCGTGATAAACCTGTTATAAATGATCATAATAGTTTATGTCAGCGCTGGTGCTGTGTTAAGACGATTCAATAAAAGACGATTTTATCAGTAGGGAATACTTTGAAGGTTTTCCAGGCCAATGCTGCTGGGAGAAGGCCCTAGGGCAGACCCAGAACTCCCTGGAGGGACTAAATATCTTTTCTGACATAGGGACAAATTGAGATCCTCCAAAGGAAGCTGAAAAGCGTCGCTGGGAAGATGGAGGTCCAGGTTTCCCCTCTTGGACCTGTTACCTTTCTGTATTGATATCGGATAAGTCGGGGAGAGTGAATGAAGTGACGCAGCGTTTGACCACAACGTCTGCACGTTCTGCCTGTGGATGTGTGGGTTTTCACTGGGTACTCCAGCTTCCTCCCACAGTCCAAAAACATGACTGTGAATGTGTAACGGTACACAAAAATCATGGTTCGGTACGTTTTAGGTACACTTTAATCAAGAAAAAACAAAAACAAATGTGCATATAAGTTTTTGTTTTTTACTTTGATCAACATTAAAGAAATAACCTTTTTTTTTTTTTTTACAGAGTTCCTTTCTTTCAATTCCTGAAATTCATTTTGATTTCAATATCTCCTATAACTAAAAGAATTTTAAAGTATAGAACTGACTGGGGATTTGATTGGATTTTCTTTTTAAATACTTAAAATAGTACAAGCAGACAATTTAATTTCAGAAAACAATTTAACCACTCGAAAACAGTCAGTTTTAATGTTTAGAACTTTTTTATTATTCCTGTGCCCATATTTGCGAATAAAACATGCTTAATTAACTGTGGAGTTGTTTCGATATTTCGACAACCTAGTTTCCTAGTTGTACTTGAATGCAGCATGTGCAGCTATTGGAAAGATTTGTTCTCATTAGCTAGGAATCTGCCACCTGCGTTTAAAAAAAATCAAAAATAAGGAGTTTGGTCTGATTGGATGCTACTGGTAGCCATGTGGACGTCAGCTGGTTTTTCTCTAGTATCAGTGATTTTTACATTCAGCTTGACATTGTTTCATGTGAGTCATTCAGTTCAGAGCGTGTTATGGACCTTATTGCTGTTGAGAGATGCGTTCGCTGACAAAGTTCTGGTTCGGTCCATCTTTCTTTTTCTACTGTATCTGAATGAGAAACAATTAATGTTCCCAAATAGCAGAGTTTAGAAATAGCTGGGAGTCCTTTCTGTTTTGGTGTCACTTTTCAAAGTTGCACTGCGGAAACGTTGCACTGCACTCTGAGTTCCGCACAAACATTCTGCATGTGTTCAGGTAGAAAACAGCTGTAATTGTTCGATATGCGTTCGCACCGAACAGACAGGGCTGCACCGAAAAATACGAGTACATGTACCGTTACACCACTATTATTTGGTCTCTCTAAGTTTTCCTAAGGTACGAGTGTGATTGACTGCCAACCTGTCTAGGGTGTACTTCGCCTCTCGGCCAATGACCGCTGGAGATGGCCTCCTGCGACCCTCCATGGATAAGCAGGTTCAGATACTGGATGGATGGATCCGAACCATCACCTGAGATCAAACTGGTAATAAAAGCATCTTACCGTGCGTTAGTCTGAGCTTTCAGCTCTTGTCTGCAGAAGGTAAACAATCTGATTTAATATTAGGAAAAGATGCAATGATGTTGCTGGACAACGTGATGATATGGACAAACATGTAACCAAACAGCAGTATTGTCTTTCTGCCTCAAATACTGAGCAGTCCTGGTGAAGCTACTGCACCACCGTGTTATCCTGGCTGACTTTACCAGAACATCTTAATGAACCCTTAAAACACATCGTTGTACTTCTATCATTAACCAACATTTATTAAATATTGCAGCTATATTGTGTAGCGACAGATTAATTTGTGATATATTACACACAGTGGCGGTTCTAGACCAAATTTCCCATGGTGGCCAGGGTGGGGCCAGTGTTTTTTCATGGGGGCACAGAACAAAAAACAAACAAACAGGGCAATAATTCATTGTTTAATTTATTAAGTGTGCCACAGAGCCATATATGGTTCCAAAGTTGCAGGCTGCAGACCCCTGATCTAGCAGATGAAAACAGCGATCCTATCTCAATGGGGCAACTTAACTTTTTAATTCCTTGATAAATTAAAACTGTGAAGGTAAAAAATGAAATTGGTCCAAGGGACCGATTAGCTATGGTTTATGTTCCAGTGCATTTCATGATGAGAAGCTGGTTTAGTATCATCTCATCAGTACAGGGGCCAAGACAGGGGCCAACAGGGGCACTGGCCCCTGTTGGCCCCTGTCTAGAACCGCCCATGATTACACAGCCCTCCTGACTTAATCCACAGGTAAATAATCAGACTTGTTTTATTTCAAACAGGTTCACCTCAAACTCACATCACAGCAGACTGGAGGACCAGGCGGCTTCTTTCTCCTCTTTTCTGACTCTTCTTTCACTTCTGCGAAAGAAGTCGGTGTGGTTTGGTGCAACCCGACTGGACTTCATTTACCTATAATCTTTGAACTCTTTTTTTTTTTTTTTTAGGATGGAGGCAGAGGAAGGTCCAATTCCTCCTGGTGGTGAAAGCAGCCATCTGCCCTCCGACTGTTTGCTTCATTCAGACTGAATAAAGATCTCCTCATGTTACAGAACCACCTGATCCCTGTTCACCTGCCGGGGAGCATGAATTATAAATTGCTCACAGGAAGTGTGGCTTCACTCCACAGGAGAATCAGCACGTCAACAGGAAGCTGTCGCCGCCGCAAACAACAACTGTAATTAAACCCAAGACAAACTGCTGCTTTCCAGGTCTCCAAACAAAACCCATCAGGAATCAGATGGAAAATGGATCCTGAATCAGATGCTCAAACACCCCAGTCAGCCGCCTGAAAGCTCAACTTGGTTTTGGATGATCCCAAAATACAGCCCGAGCTCTGCTCCATCATCCAGCCACAAACCCTGAGAGTCTCTGCACAACAAAGATTCAAAATGGTGACAAAGTAAAATAAAACCTCTACGAGACGAAGAAAATTACAAAAACAGACCGAAAAAGTCCAGAAAAAGCAGCAAAATGCCCAAAGTACCCAAAAGAACCAACCCAGAAAGAAGCCAAACAAGCTAAAGAATAAGGCAAACAGATGTATCTTGAAGCATCGACACAGGGACCTGGTACTGCAAGACACCCGCGAAGAAACGACCCAAAGGCAAACCGAAGATAAACATCAATTAAACAACAAAAAGAAACAAAATAATCTAAAAAATTAGCTTAAAAAAAGGACAGGGTAAACAAGAGGAGCTGCAACGAGAGAGAATAAAGAAGCTATATGTCCACAAAGATGAGTCAATTCACAGAAACACATTAAACTAATATGGACCCTGACTCTAAACGTCACCGAGGGACACAGAACGATCCAAAATGATCCCAGATCGGCTGATGGTGTCTCAGTTAGGGGCCCCGACACCCTCCTCCCCTCTTCCTCTCTAAATCCTTGTCGTCTGCAGGTCTCAACGCCGACTATTCGACCTTTCCTAAACTTTATTCTGGAACCACTGCGGCGAGCAGCCGAGGAGGAATCTGGACAACACGTCGTTACTTCCTGCTCCGCCTTCAGAGAGGCTCACCAGTATGACCAGTGTCACCAGTACCTCTCCAGCAGCAGGCGTAATCCCTGATGCCTGCTGTGTTTCCTCGCCTGTCGGCTCCAACGGATTAGCAGGAGGACGTTACGTGGGAGTCTGCCGGCAGAGCGATTATCAGCCACTTTGGAGAAAACCGCTATTTATAGACCGTCGTCTTCTTCACTGTACCTGTCTTACCTGCTACCTGTCTCACATATTCACCTGTCTGACCCGTCTCACCAGCTACTTGTTTCACCCCCCCTTACCTGTCTCAGTCACCTGGTACCTGTCTCACATGGTAACTATCTAAACCTGCTACCCGTCTCACCCGCCCCAACCATTACCTGTCTTACCTAGAACCTGTGTTGAATGGTACGCGTCTCACCTGTCACCCGTCTCACCAAATACCTGTCCCACTGGTAACCGTCTTACCTGGTAACTTTGCTACTCATTACCCGTCTCAGCTGGTACCTGTCTTACATGGTAACTATATAACCTTTTACCTGGTTTACTTGTCACCCATCCCAACCTTTACCTGTCTCGTCTAGTACCTGTGTCATCTGGTACCGTCTCACCTAATACATGTCCCGCCCATTACCTGCATCACCCAGTAACAGTCTCACCTGTCTCACCGATTACCTGTCCCACAGTTACCTTACTCATCAGGTAACTGTCTCACACTTTACCTGTTTTACCAGTAACTTTTCTCACCTGGTAACTATTACCCGTTTCACCTGTCCTACCATTGCCTGTCTCACCTAGTACCTGTGTTGAATGGTACCTGTCTCACCTGTCACCTTGCTTTATTCTCACCTATCTCACCTTGTACCTGTCTCACCTGTTATTTGTCTCAAATGGCAATATAACCTGTAAACTTGTGTGGTGGAAAATTGTTATGCAATTAGGAATTAAGTGTATATTCTCTGTTTAGTGAATACATCTAGGGTAAGATGACAAGGTTATTGCTCCAACTTAATGTTTATGATATATATGTGTCAGGTCACCAGAGAGACAGACGCCGGGGCAGTAAGATAACAGTCTGGTCTTCGGATGAGCTGCTTTATGGGTTGCTATGACTCCCATGAAGCAGTTCTCCGGAGGCGGGGCGCGAAGGTTGGAGAAGACATCTATAGAGATAAACAATGATTGCTGAATACTATTTAAGCGGTTAGTTAGAAAGGTTGGTTGGGGTGATGCACAGGTAACTCTGTCCCCTCCATGTTCTGGCCAGACATGTTTGAATTAAATACTTAAACGCCTTCTGGGACTCAAGTCTTCTTTATTATGGAAACCCTGAGATACTATTTTTTGGCATAACATTTGTCTCACCGATAACCTATCCCATTTGTTATTTTCCTCACACTTGATCCATTTTGCCAGTCACTTGTCTCCACTGGTACAGTTCTCACCCGGTAACTATTACCTGTCTCACTTAGTACCTGTGTTACCAGGTATCTGTCCTATTCTTTATCCATCTCACCTGGTGCCTGTCTCACTCGTAATCCGTCACATCTGGTAACAATCTAACCTTTTACTTCTCACCTTGTCACCTGTCTCACCCGTTCCAACCCTTACCTCTGTCGTCTAGTACCTGTCTCACCTGGTAACTATTACCCGTCTTACTGGTTTCAAACATTGCCTGTCTCACCTAGTACCTGTGTCACCAGGTAACTGTCCTACTCTTTATACGTCTCACCTTGTTACTATCTAACCTTTCACCTGCCTTACTTGTCACCCGTCTCAATCGTTACCCGTGTCATCTGGTTGCTGTCTCATGTGTCACCTGTCTTAACTCTCACCTGTCTCACTTGTTCCAACCGTTACCTGCCTCACCTAGTACCCGTCTCACCTGTTAGTTGTCTCAAATGGTAACTATCATACCTGTAACCCTCTCACCTGCCCCACTTGTTACTACCTTCCTTACTGGGCAACTGTCTCAGACTTTACCTGTTTCACCAGTCACTTTTCTCACCTGGTAATTATTAAATGTCTTACCTTCTCCACCCTATGCATGTCTCACCTCGTACCTATGTCACAAGGTAACAGTCCTACCTGGTAACTGTGTTTAACTGTGGTGCCGGGTACCTGTCTTGCCCATTACCTTCTCCACCCAATGCATGTCTCACCTCGTACCTATGTCACAAGGTAACAGTCCTACCTGGTAACTGTGTTTAACTGTGGTGCCGGGTACCTGTCTTGCCCATTACCTTTGTCACCCAGTAACTGTCTCAACTGTTATCTGGCTTAACACTCATCTGTCACACCAGTTCCAACCGTTATCCATCTCACCTTGTACCCGTCTCACCTGTTATCTGTCTCAAATGGTAATATTACCTGTAAACTTGTCTCACCGATTACCTTCCAATTGTTACCTTCCTCACTGGGTAGCTGTCTCACACTTTATCCATTTTACCAGTCACTTGTCTCCACTGGTACATGTCTCACCTCGTAACTATTACCTGTCTCAGCTAGTACCTGCGTTACCAGGTAACCGTGTCTTACTCTTTATCCGTCTCAGCTGAGGCCTGTCTCACTCATAATCCGTCACACCTGGTAACAATCTAACCTTTCACTTGGCTTCTTGTCACCCGTCTCACCTGTTCCAACCATTGCCTGTGTCACCTAGTACCAGTCTCATCTTGAAACCGTCTCATCTGTTGCCTGGCTTAAATTTAACCTGTCCCAACCCTTACCTGTCTCGCCTAGTACCCGTGTCACCTGGTAACCTTCTGACCTGTTACCTGTCTCATAACTAACATATTTGTCACTTGTCGCACCCACTACCTGTCCCATCTGTTACCTGTCTCTCATGGTACCTATCTCATATGGTAACTATCTAACCAATCACCTATAAATGTCACCTATCTCACCTGCCCCAACCATGTTCTGTCTCGTCTCACACCTGTGTTACCTGCTAACGGTGTTACTCTTTAATTGTCTCACCTATCACTTGCCTCACCTGATACCATCCATCCATCGTCTATACCTGCTTGTCTTTGCAGGGTTTGTAGGTGAGTTCGTGCCACTAGTGGTCATCAGGGCGGGGCATAAATTGCACACACACTTATACCTAAGGGTAACTTAGAGTAACCAACTAACCAGTCAAGCTTTTTTTGCTTTTGGAGGAAACCAGAGTACCCGCAGAGAACTCAAACATGCACGAGGAGAACATGCAAACTCTTTTAACAAAGACCCCAGGACTGGATTTCAACCCAGGACCTTCTTGCTGCAAGGCAACAGTGCTACCAACTGCTCCACTGTGCAGCCCCTCACCTGGTTTTCGGAAAATTCCTCTTTTTTTTTTTCCTTCTTTTTCTTCATCTCAGATTCTTCTAACGCATCTGAAAGCTGCATCACGAAACCCTGATTTAACGTAAAAAACAACAACACACAAACTGCAGCCCAAACTCAACCAGTACACCTATAGGTGGTGCAGGTCCAAAGCCAAACACATTTTGGACGAGGGAGGTAACTCCAATTTAGAGTTAAAATTTACACCAGACATTTATCCTTTTAACAGTCATTTCAGGTTAGTCGGCCATTGTTCTTATTCAGCTCGGAACTTTCTAATAGAACGTTTTTTTTTTTAATCCAGCCCAAAGACCGAGGAAGTAAGATCTGTTTCGTCCCTGATTTGTTCAGAACCCCACAGCTTTAAAACCCACATTCAGACATCAGTGGATGCTTCACCTGGATGCCTTCTTACCCTTCTACCACAGCTTGTTTGGACGAAAGGTAAAATAAATGCTCCGTGGATGGAGCTGCACTGGCATAAAGATTTTTGTGTTATATCTACAGAGCAAGGTGGAAAACGTTATTGAAACGAGGGACGTAAAATATATCCGCCAACGTCAGTCATTTATTTTAACATGTCGGTTCGGTTAGTAAAACTGGGACGATTTTTACAACTAACATTTTTTTTCCATCTTGGGTTAGCCATGTGGCATTTGTTTGGTCATGTGATTCTGATAGTAACTGAAGCAGAAAAGCAACTTCAGCGGTGTGGTCATTTTTCTCATGGTGTCAAGAGTGTAAGAGAAAATATACAATATTGGTAAATAGCAGTTAATGGCCAAAAAAGAAACATCAATATCGGATATCGATACCCCAATTTCTCATATCGGTGCATCCCTAATCGAAACTGATTTTTTAAAACAATTTAAAACTATGCCAATTTTATCGCCTTCTGTAATAAGATAAAGCCGCCAAACATATACCTGAAAGAAACCAAAATGGAATTCATTTTACAACTTTAAAGCACCTTCCAAATATCAAATTTCAACACGAAGAGGGGATATAATTTTAAAACCTTTGTATTTTATAATCTAATCAGTTTTTCAATCAAGTTTGGAATCCTGATTCAGGGTAATACCCTCAGGCTAAAACCCAAATACGGTCAAGAATGGAGGAAGTGGGCAGGGCTTATGAGAAAAAATATAAATAAATAAATGTTACCTGCTAATTATGATAAATAATTTGTGTGTAGAAAAATCTTAGCTAGGGAAAAAAAACAAGCCTTAGTCTATGAATACTTTCACAATAAAAAACCTCCATATCTGTTTATTTTTATGGCTCTCAGCTTTATGTTTAACATATTTTACACATACTGTTTAACATTGTGTTTCTGCTGTGTAAAATATAATGTCCCTCCCAGAATTAATAAAGAACCAATAGATTTATGAAAATATACAGCTGTGAAATCTGCATCACATGTGGAAGATGTTTTCTTTAAGCAGAGCTTCTTTTCATACACTTGCATGTTTTACAGCACGTCTCTTGTTTTCTGCCTCTGTGTTAGAAAGCTTTGAAGCTCTACTTTTTCCAGGTGTCTGGATCGTTATCTGCAGCAGCATACAACCAAACAGTTTTATCAAACAGTAAACGCAGCACCGGCTGCTCCTTAATTATAAAACCATTGTTGCCACGGGAGCTGATGAAGCTGCCGACGTCTGACAATCAAGACGAGTCAAACCGAGAACTGGAACCCCTTTTGGGACTTTTTAAAATATATTTCCCCTTAAAAAACTTATTTCAATGATTTTATATTTATTTTTTATTGTTTTATTAAACAGTTTAAGTTTTGCATTTTCTATATTTTAGTTTGATGTAAATTTTATTTTCTGTAATAAAATAAAGCACTTCCATTTTTCTCTCAATGCCCAAATTGTATAAATAAAAAGGAGGGAAATAAATCCAAAAATAAATTTTATTTAAAAAAACCTACATTTTAAAAATGTAAAACATTTTAAAATGTTTATTCAAATATGTTTGCCTGTTCTTTTAATAAACTAGGAGAGACTTTCAGCTCTATGTCGCTAATGTCATTTCTCAGATTTTTTATTTCTAAAACAAGTTTCCACACATTTAATAGCAAAAAAAGCAACAAAAAAAACATTTTGAGTCCTGATTCTTTTGTATAAATAAAAACAAAGTCAAAAGAGCAACAGCAACAGTCGTAAGTGTTCGATCATATCTGAAATGTTTCATGGGTGCAAACAGGAGAATCAGAGGATCAGAAGAGGAAATCTGAGACTAATCTGAGTGCAATCTGCCTCATTAAGCCCAAGATCGAGCCGTCAGGAGGCAGAAACACTGGCTGAGATGGTCCAGTGGTTAAAAACAATCAACACAACAGCAAACAACACAACACAATAAATGAAAAGCAGCAGATCTTCGCAGCTGAATACAACCTGACGGGAGGCTGAGAGACGCTCGGTCCTGCACAGATGAAGAGCAGAGACGCACTGAGAGGCAGCGCTGCGTGAACACACAGCAAGCGGCTGGATTTAATAACTCTGTGGGCTGAAAACTGCTCTGAGAGCAGCTTCACCTCAGCTTCCCTCTGCTCAGCTGAGCAGCTGATCCAGGACCAGCTCCCTGCTTCACCTGTGAATAATCTAAACTGATCCCAATTTAGCTTCAAGGCTGAGGAGACCTGAGCTGATCCAGAATCAGCGGGTTTAGATTTGCACCTGTCAGAGCTGTGAACTGGGCTGAGAGCAACTCACTGCTGCTCAGCAAAAGCAGCCGATCCAGGACCGGTTTACTTGTGTACCGCTCCAGCTGCAATAATCTGGGTAAAGCTTCACCTCAGTGTCGCTCTGCTTGCAGCTCAATTAGCAGGGAGATCCAGAATAAACTCATCTTCTCATTGCTTCAGCTGATCTCAGAGCAGAAACTAGTCATTTCATCTCTGGTAGCCATCGAACAGATCCAGGATCAGCTGATCTGCAGCTTCAGGTTCACCTCACCTTCCCTCTGCTGCCTGCTGACCTCAGCGGCCGATTCAGGGCCAAGCTGATTTGCATCCAGAGGTCCACACTTTAAAGCTACAAGCTTCAGCTGTTCTTCTGTGACACATTGAGGAGAACTGAGCCGCTGATTCAGAAGCAGATGATCTGCAGCTGCTTTTATAAAATCGCTCTTCAGCAGAGATGAATGGAGCCGCCGGCCGCTCCGACGACTCCTCATTAACACTTCAAGGCCTGAGCGCTGCTGCATTATGGATCCAATTAGCCGCATGTTAATCTGTCCAAACAGTGTGTCTAACTCATGGTCTGTCTTCCTCCAGACAGGACGGCCGATCGGGGGGTTTAATAAGACACTCTGATCCTCAGAAACATGGTCCTGTTTACAGATCAGCTGCTCTGATGGTTTTAAGGTGCAGTGAAACATTTAACCTATGAAAGAGGGACAGTGTGAAAATCCACTTAATCCTGCATTTCAGCTACTAAAACCTGCACGAATGGAAACAATCAGGGTCCAATAATTAGACCAAACAGAAGGTCCTACAGTGGCACTTATGACCGTTTGAGTCTACGAGGAACAACGATGTGAATCAGAGGAGATCTGTGAGAAAAATAATTGAAACGGATAAAAACAAAATTTATCTGAGAAAACTAGGAAGGAACCTGGATGAATTTCAGGGAGCCAAGCCTAAGCTGGACAGCCGTGACCTCCAGTCCGTCAGATGGGCCTACGCCGAGAAGCGTCATCCATCAACAGCTGCTAGAACCCTGGTCCAGCTCTACAGAGCTACATTCACAGACGTTATGGTGCAGAAAAGAGCGTGATGTTGACCTTGTCCAGAGGTGTGTCCACTTCTCTGGGCTCGGGGGCATCTGGGATGGAGTAGTTCAGAGGTTTGTTAGAAAAGAAGCACCCAGGCAGGCGGTCCCTGCAGACAGGCACTGTGGTGGTACAGGTTGCATCAAAGCACATTTCCACTTCTGTGTTGGTAGCAATAATGTAAAAAAGTCCAGCAGGCAAAATTTCTCCAAGGACGTCCGTGCATTCCTGACCAGGACAATGGAAAAGCACACCCCAAAAGGCATGGCTGGAAAATAAGAACAGTCCTGACCTGTCCCCGACTGAGATGGTTGGACAATCGGAAAAAGAAACTAAACTGGAGACAGATGCCGTTACTGTTGGACGCGACAGGAAGGATGGGACGAAATAAGACCTGGGACTCTTCAAGGTTTGGTTCTCAATGCCAGGATGGCTTTAGGCTTTGGGAGAAGAAATGGTACCCGTCCAAAGAGAGAAAGCTTGATTAAAACAACTGTTTTTTTCTTCTTTCTTTAAATTAACGTCTAGCAACAGCAATGCATATTTACAAGATGATTTGATTTTTTTCCGATTAAAGAATTCACTTTTTCACCCTGACACGAAGCAATTCCTTTCTTTCTTTAGCAATAAAAAAAAAGAAAAAGAAAAAAAAGAGTAGTTTTACTGTAGTAAGAATATTATTTTAAAGTAATGCCACTCTTGAGTTGAGCACATTTCATGGCTACTCCACCGACCTCTGATGAAAAAGCATGTGTTAACCTGTAATGCACCAGAGCCAGAAAAACACCTACGGTTACAATAAAGTGAGAATTCTTGTTTGTAAAAAAAAAAAAAAAAAAAAAAAAAAAAAAAAGTTTCTTTTAACGTTATTTTTCAACTGCTGAGCCTGTTGTCCCATTTGGAGGTCAAGTCGACACAGTAAATGGTAGAATGTGTCACTGGAAGTATTTTGTCCTGTCCTAACAATTAAATGACCTGAACTGTAATTAGTGCTTTTAAAAACAGAAAAACCATTGTACTCTTACTTGATTACAATTCTTTGGCGACTCTACCCACCTATGGCTAAAGGGTCAAGTGGGGAACATTGTGCAAAGTCTCATCATGCACAAAGTACAGTGGACCCATGCGCCTATTTGCAGATTTTTCTGTGTATCGTAACTCCAAATAATTTGCAAAACAATTTGTCTATTGACAGATTGTTTTGCAAATCTGTCAATAGAGCATAGCTAAAATATTCAAAATAAAATGCAGCTTGGGAAGCTGAAATATCTAGATGCAATGCTACTTGGAATGCTACGCTAGTGGCTGGGCTTTGAACCGCAGCCAATGCAGGAGCGGTGATTGGCTGCATCCCCAAGAGCGGAGATATAGAAAAGCCTGTGGATGTTATAATGTCTGCGGTAGACCTAACGCAGTTTCCACGCTACGTATTAATGCATATTAAGGTATATTTGGTGTTTGGATTATTTAAAATAGGCAGTAACAAGCGTTTTTAGAGAGGGGTCTCAATTATTCACGAATTTGCAGGTGGTTGTGATCCCTAAAACCCACAAATACCGGGGGTCCCCTGCGCATTGCAAACACTAGGCACTAGTTTTTAAGAAAGGCATGAACAGAAACTTTAAGGCGCTCCCAAATCTTTGGCTTGTAGCATACGAGAATTTCAATTTTTAAATTTCATTCATTTTTTTATATACATTTTCTGTATTTTATTGTTTATTCTGACAGTATTTTGGACTTTTATTCTGTTTTTAGGCAGTTTGATTCCCATCTTCAGCAGTAAATAGGAAAAACCTGAAAAAAGTCTGAAAGTGTGATTTGTTCAGTTTGATGGCTGCTGTATAAATAAAGATTATATAAAGACATATTTAAAAGTACATCTTTAGTTTAGTTTGTGATTTTTGTCTTACAATTGGGAAATAAATCAGGTTTATATTATTTTAGTTCTTCCTAAAGAGTTGATTCCAGATGCTCTTTCCTGAAACCTTCGATTTTTGCGTCCTGACCCCCCCGAACGGTGAGGTCTGCTCCCTCCACAGGCAGCAGGAATTCATTCAAGACTCTATTCTCGCCGTTACGTTTCAATTAGAGGACAGATTTGAAACCTGGAAGAGGCTTAAAAGATCAGCAGCTCCTGCTCCCATTGGATCACCTCCTCCTGCTACCTGAACAGGCAGTCAGCTGATAACAGGAAGGTGTGACTCTCAGATACTTTAGGTTCCTCTTGTAGTCAGTTCACTGTGAAATACATGGGAACGCCTGTTCAGCAGCTTTAGCTCAGCAAAATGTTTGAGATTTTAAACAATAAAAGGTAACATCGGAGAAACCAGGATTGGAGAGTGAGTTGCGGAAACTCAGCTGTGAGCAACTCATTTCCCTCTGAATTGAGTAAAAATCGAATGATGACAGCAATCGATAGGTTAGAAAATGCATTCAGATGAAGCTTGTTTGTCAGATTAAAAGCACCTTTTTGAAAATTACCGTTCGCCCGGTTTTAAGCACCCTTTAATTAAGCCCACATTTCTGTATTAAAAACATATTTCTATTGGTATGATGTAATATTCTAATCTAAAACATGTTTTTTTTTAGCTATGAATGTAAAATGATAAACAGAAATAAAGGCTTGAAAATATTGTGTGTGTAATTTATCTTTACAATGTGTTTCACTTAGTGAACTGAGTTACAGGAATAGATTACCCTTTCAACGATGTTTCTAATTTACTCCACACTTTTCCAGAGTCAAATTTATTGACATGTACTTATAAAACATTTAACTTTTTGGAAAGAGGAACGATCAAGAGTCAGCACACTGCTTCAGTTAATCATGTCTTCCGGTCGGCTCGGCATCCCCAGAATCAGAGACAAACACGGAGAAGCAGCATTCAGTTTTTATGCTCCTCTCATCTGGAACAAACTTCCAGTAAACTGCAGAACTGCTGAAACACTGAGTTCCTTTAAATCAAGGTTAAAACCTCATCTGTTAGGAGCTGCCTTTCCTTTACTGTTTTATCTATGACATTAACTGAAAAATCCTTAATTTTTGTCTGTAATCCAATTTACTACTTTCCTTTATTATGTCACTGCAATCTAATATTTTATGTTTTCATCATATAAAGCCCTTTGAATTATATTGCTGCTGAAATGTGCTACGCACATGAAAAGTTGCCTTTCCTACTTATTGTTATGCTCCATTAATTATAGAACAACACAATAGTTTAGGTGATGTCCAAATTGAAAGAGTCACAAAGGGACATTTCAGAACTCGTTTGGGCATTTTGAGCAACTTTTTAATATCCAGATCAAAATGTATCACACCGGGAAGGATTAGGCAAAACTAAATACAGACAGTTTAAAGCAAAGTTTTAACTATTTTATAAACTGAATTTTTATTCTGTCTAAAAAAAAATGTAAAACCTGAAGTCACAATAGTGAGCTTGGCAATTTAACTGGACCAAAACTAGCACATAAGGTTACCGTGCTGATATTAATTCATGTTGAGGCCCAAAAAAGCCCTAAAATTATAAAACAAAAACTAAATGCAATAGCTGAAATGCAAACATAAAGGATGCCACTTAAATATCCATCAATGCAGTTTATTCTTTTTTTCAATACTTATCCGGACCTTTTCAAGACTAGGAAGGAACCTCATCTGTATCCGATTCTGTTTTCATAAGGCCAGCATCGAGTTGCAGGAAAACTGATCCCAGATCAAGTGAGAGTGCTGCATCGGATTTCTGATCCAGACACACAGAAGATCAACCAATGAGGAGGAAGTTCAGATACATCTGATCAGCAGCTCACAGCTCTTGTTTATGGGTCTAATAAAAAAAATAAAAATACAAGACTAGTTTTTTGCTCCTCTCATACTACCCGGGAATGTTTGTTTTTTTGTCACTGTGCTGCCATCTAGTGGTCACAGCGCACACACGAGTTAAACCCAAAACCCATCAGCTCGGAGGACCGAGATCCTCTCTACCCATCTCATCTCCTCCTCCTCGGAGCCTCGGCCTCCCCCCTTGGACCAGACTATTTATAGAAACAGGGCAGCGAGTGGCATAGATAGTCCAGGAAGTGGGTCGGAGTAATCCCTGGGTTCTGACTGCCTCACAAGCACGAAGACACACGCATGCTGTAACAGGGTCGGAGGTGGTTCCGTGGGTCCACCCTGCTCTGATGGACCTCATCTGCAGAGACATTTTTGACTCTTATCTCAAAGTTGATGCAGTAACCCAGTTCCTCTTATAGCCGAGAAAAGCACCAACATCATCTTTGTCACACGCAAACACTCGTGGTAGTGAGGACCTTCATTGACTTCCGTTCATTTTAGTGACTGTATTATGCTCAACCCAGACACTTTTCCTAATCCTAACCGGTCTATTCCTAACCCTCATCTTCGAGACAGGAGCCCACACGCATTTGCATTTCTGGCCGTATTTGGGCATTACAGTGACCTCCATTCATTTCTTTAACGCCGTTTGCTCTTCACCCTGAAACGTAGGAAGGTAGGAAGGAAAGACAAAGAATGGAAGGAAAAAGGCATCCATCTATCGTTTATGACCATCTGTCCCTGCAGGGTTACCCACACATGCACAGGGAGAAAGATCGTAGGGTGGGATTTCAACCCATGACCCTCTTGCTGCAAGGCAACAGTGCCATCAACTGCGCCGCTGTGCAGCAAGGAAGCATGCATGGAAGGAAAGAGACAAGGAAGGGTACAAGGAAGAAAGAAAGAAACGAATAAATGAAGGAAGGAAACATTTTAAACATCAAGTTAGAGAATAAAATCTGGAAAAAAACATTTTTCCATACTTCCCCAGACGTGAAAAATACTGTAATCAAACTTCATGCTTTTCCAGACTGCATAAGAACCTAATAACCCACTAACATGATGTTCTGCTGCGTTATAACTGCGCTTTGGTCCCCATTAGACCGACTGGTCTTCAGAAGGAAAAGTCTTCATACCAAGAAAGATCCTTAAGGAGGCAACATCGACAGGTATAAAGACACACTCTGCCTCACAGAACGCAGCAGCAGGCATCAGATCAATGATGATTGATCTGAGCATCCATGATGATGAGCAACTTCCATCTGCTGATAAATATCCTTGACCGATGAAGAAAAGCCAATATACGGACTATTCGGATGCAGCGACCGTTAAAAAAAACTGCAACTGGAGTCTGTAAAGCCTAGGGAATGTGCTCAGGGCTGCATTGTGTTTGGGGTCGGAAATCTGTCAAAACTCTGGAATCTTCAGAACGTGGACTCAGTTCAGAATCAGAAATATCCCAAAAAAAGAAGAATTTTTTTTATTTTAAAAAGCACCTTTCACAGATAAAATCACAAAGTGCTTTAGATTATATTCACAATTTGGATAGGGATTTTGCAGCCATAAATCTCGCAAAAATCAGGAAACCGTTTAGAGTGGTGAATCTGTTCAAAGTCCAAAAGTCTGTTCAGAATTTGTTGGTCTCTGGAATCTGCTATTAATTCCTGTGTAGAATCAGGAGTCTTTTAGTAATAGGGAATCTCCTCACAACTGTATTATGTTCCGAGTCTGAAATCTGTTCCTGAACTGTTCAAAGTCTGGAAATAAATCAGGAATCTGTTCAGGATTCTGTTCAAAGTTAGAAATCAGTTCCTGAATCTGTTCAAAGTCAGAAATCAGTTCCTGAATCTGTTCAAAGTCTGGCACCTGTTCATGAATATGTTCAGAGTCTGGAATTAATTCATGAATCTGTTCAAAGTATGGAAATAAATCAGGAATCTGTTCAGGATTCTGTTCAAAGTCAGAAATCAGTTCCTGAATCTGTTCAAAGTCTGGCACCTGTTCATGAATATGTTCAGAGTCTGGAATTAATTCATGAATCTGTTCAAAGTATGGAAATAAATCAGGAATCTGTTCAGGATTCTGTTCAAAGTCAGAAACCAGTTCATGAACCTGTTCAAAGTCGGAAATCTGTTCAAAGTATTGAATATATCACAAATAAGGAATCCATCCCGGACCACATTCTGTTTCCGGAGGTGTGCACTTCCAGGCTGTGATCAGAACCAGATGAGAATTTACAGGCCTTTTCAGTTTGAACTCATAACTTCACACAAGAGGAGCTGCAGATCAACACCCCCCGCCACTGATTTACAACACAATTAACCCACAAGCTCAGACACTTCCTCGTGTGTCAAAACGGCATTTAGCAAACGGCTGCAACACAAACCCAATCACGCAACAAGTTGAACCTAACTGGAAAGAGAGAGAAAAAAAAAGGGTCGGGTTTCTGCAGCGCTGCAGGCTGACGGCACGATCTCCTCTGACCTCCGGGTCGCAGAGGTTCCGTTTATGATCCAAGGAACTGGTTCAAAGTCTGAACGCGGCAAGGAAACAGGGCGGCGGCGCTTTTATTAACCTCGAGGTTCTGCAAATATTTACCCCGGACACACAGTCACGCAACATGTAAGCAGGACGGCCGGTGAAAGTCTCTCAGAACGGCACGGCAGGAGGATTTATTTCCATTCAGGAACCCCTTCAGATTCTTCATGAGATCAGTTTGCGATCAACTCGGGCTGGTCGGGTCTTCTGTTCACCTTTGTTTTACGATCTCTGTGACGAGTCGGGCTCAGTTTTCAACCCAGCTGCAGGGAAGCATGGCGGTTGTGTATTTTTTAATGCGAGCTGCCCTCTCATGAAACACACAGAGGGGAGCCCAGATCTGGTTATAAAAACAGACAGAAAAATCTTGAAAACCGACTAAATACCCTGAAAGTTTGGGTCGCATTGCTCTGGTAAGATTTATGCTCTTAAATCCTGAATCAGGTCATGGAAATTATTTCCAGGATGGAAAATAAACTAAATTCCAGCCACTGATGTAAACAGTCTCAGGTATGAGATCACCTGACACACCGGGTCCATCAAACTGGCTCGTTTCCTGAATGCAGATCTTTGAAGTTGCCTTATATAAACAGAGATTAACTTGTAAAACTCGATGTGGGGTATGTTTTTTTTCTTTTCTTGCTTTCCCCTGCCTCAACTCTGGCCCCGCCCCGAGCTGTGATGTCACGACAGGTGTTTTCCATCAGGTGTGAGAGGTCAAAAACCTGCAGTACTATCAGAGAAGGGGGCGGGGCCTGCGACGGGCTTCGGTTTCAGGCTGAAACAGAATCAGAGCTCAGAGAGCGACACCCGATCCAGACATGGTCAGAGGTCGTCTCTGAGGAAACCTCACCTTCCTTCTGAACACAGAAAACGCACAAACATTCACACAAAGCCGCTGTTCAAGGTTGAATCATAGAGATGCAAGTTAATTCTCATATTTTAATCCTCTCACATGTTTCAGATGCTTCCCGGCTCACCATAAACGCACTAATGATTCCATCGAATTAAGCTTCGTAAACCTGTTGCAGGTTGAACTGCTGCATTCACTCGGATAATAAGTACGTATCTGATCGATTCGGCGTTGATTACAGAGCAGATATTTGGAGGGAAAAAAAACTAAAATTGCATCAAGTTCTAGAAGCAATGCAGAATTGAGTCAGACGAGTTTGTTTTTTTAAAACTTCTCGGATCTCTGCAGTCGATCTCTGTTACCGCTCCGCAGGTTGTGAAACGTCTGGGGAAACGGCACATTCCTGCAACGCTCCACGACGTAGAACAACCCGTGAAAGAGCCAATCGATTCTTTTCTCCTCAGCTCAGAACGAAAGCAAACTTTACTTTTTAGGTTGTCGATCCTCCAAACCTGGTTCTTTCATATGACAAGATTAATTGTCCTGTTTGCTTAATATTTTAGGTTGGAAATCCGTCTGAACAACTAACTAGTTCTCAGAAATCTAGAGGTTAACTAGGATATGTTTGGTGTAAACATGAACGTTTAGCAGACATCTAAATAGATTTTGCATCCAAAATGTGTTTCAGCTGATATTGGCTGGAAAAAGATAAAGAAGCTGCAGATTCTTTCACCCCCTCTGAGTTACAAGCCTGTCCCTCTGCTGCACACCGACATGCCCAGAGTATCTCAGATCGAGATGGACAGTATTTTCACATAAAATACAGTGGGGCAAAAAAATAAAAAAGTATTTGGCAGCCACCAATTGTGCAAGTTGTCCCACTTAGAAAGATGAGAGGTCTGTAATTATCATCATAGATACACTTCAACCATGAGAGACAGATTACGATTCATGGATTCTCCAAAATATTTGTGCTCAACTTGCTCCACCCCCCCACGCTAAATGAAACGCTATACTCTGTTTCTGACCCAGAAGACGGATTGGTTTCCCCCCTGGTACGTACGCCCTTGGTCCTCAATCAGACATCATGAAAATAAACCTTTTGTAAATTATTTTCTTTGATAATTTGGCAGACTTTCCTTTTAAACTGTGTGTCTTTGACTTCTCACAACAGTTTGCTGAAATCTTGGCCCATTCCTCCTGAAAAGAACTGATATAACTGGGTCAGGTTTGTAGATCTCCTTGCCCCGACACACATTTTCAGCTCTGAACATTTATTTTAAATGAGACTGAGATCAGGTCTTTGTGATGGCCGCTCGGAAACATTGATTTGTTGTCCTTAACCCCCTTTAGACCAGATTTTTTTTCTAGTGTGCCAAAAGTTTTATTTCGCTGATTTTTACTTATAAAAATAAAGAGAATAAATACATTTTTGATGAACCATGTTTTTTTTAAAGACTACAACTAAATGAGCGCACAATGTCATGAAAACTTAGGTTGAAAGGCCATACTTTTCACATAGATTTAATGTATTAACTAATTTGGCATGAAACCAACCTTTGAAACCGGATGTTTGCTAATTTGACTTTGTGTGTAGAGGTCTGAATATAGACATGACATTGGATTATTGTGGGTTATTATAACTTCACAAAATCCTTTTTGCCTACAATCATGCATCATTGAACTTTCAAATGTATAGACATGTTTTTATTTATAGTACGCTAATCATATAACAACTGATTACGCCGAAAAGCCTCAGCTTGCTGGCTGTTTTCATCCAATTTCTCGTTTTTGCTGGGCCGCCTTAAAGCAGTTTCGGCGCAGGTGGATTTTGCACATGTGATCTTTCTCAGGGTCCACCGTTTTGACAAGATTTTTGTTTTGTGCAGACTGACAAGTTGATCTAACAGGGACAACACCCCTCATTGGTTCATTAAACGGTTTACCTCGACACGCCTTCACAGACTGGGCCTGCTTTACTTTTCAACTTGCCTTCTAGCTCATTCCGGTTTCCACGTGCCTTATTACCTAAAACCAAGCAGCTAAGAACGGATCTCTCTCCATTTACAAGCAGTTCAAGGATGTATGAGAGTTTATAAACATTACGACTAAATGAAATACTATAAAAATAATTGAGGAATCCCAAATTAGCAATAAAATCTTACAAATAATTTTTTCGCATGGTAACACTAAATAATTAAGCGTGGTATAATATAGCCGAACTCCTTATGTCAATTAGGATGGATGTACATTCAACTTTGAAAAAAATCCTACAATTTAATGACAGAAAAATATTTGCAAAATAACCTCAAATAATATTACAAGAAATACCTAGAATGATATTGTTTTTAGGCTACCATGAACATAAATGTATATTTTGATGGACAATAGAAACAGACTCCTCCTCTTCACTAGTTTCAGACCCACGTTTGTCTTGTCTGATGATTGAAACTCACTCACATCAAGTTAAGGGGTCTGAAGTCCATCGTTCATTGAGACCAGTCAGTCATAAGAATCATTTAAATGACAAATTGCCAAATGTTTCTATTGGTTTAAACCCAGGAAACGATTATGTCCATTCCAGTGGATGTGGGGTCTGAAGGGGTAAAGCCACTTTGTAAAATATTTTGGTGTTTTTCTCTGGGTCATTCTCAATTTGGAGTACACATAAGCCCAAGGTTTAATGTTGCTCCAATATTTCCACATGGTGCTCGTTCCTCTTGATGAGATCTATTTTTGGGAGTGCACCGGTTCCTCTTGCAGTGAAAATTCCCCCACGGCATGATGCAGCCACCCCCGAACTTCACACTTGCTATTTTGCTCTCCGGCATTTTACTCCAAATGTTACAATGAGACCATTTTGCAAACTGAAATCTGGCTTTTTATGTTGTTTTTGGAGTAATGGCTTATTCTTCTGTGAGTGGCAATTCTGTTCATGTTGACCTCAACTGACCTGTGGCTCACTCCCGCTAAGCCCCGCCCTCCCTAGTTACTGTTGCCAACCCGGACAAGCCGTTGCAGATTACTGCAGGTTTACAATGATAGCGGTCAGTGGCGAAACAATTGCTCAAGAGTCTCTTGACAACTTTTGGAGGCAACAACGGGTAATATCTTCGAGGAGCCTTCCGAAAAGTCGGCAATATGCCTTGGAGGGGTGTGTACAACATTTCAAACATAAATCATATGAAAAGAAACTAAAATTAGAGGCACAGATCTTAAGATCTCAAAGAAAGAGGGAGAAGCCTCATCTGACATCAATCGTCTTTGACAAGAGAAAGATAATTGAAGACCAGCATTGTTCATGTACAGCAGGGAAATGTGTTAAATTCATTTACCTTCAGTTAACATAATAGCCTGCTAGGCGGCTAGCTTAAGAAAGCTCATTACCGCTAGGCTTTATGTCATCGAAATTAGCTGATACGACCTTTTTGCTAAGATTATACAGGACCATTGCCTTACTAAGAATGTCAACAGACGTACATTATGGTTTATAGTTGTCACATTGAGTTCACTGTCTGGTCCGCCACACAGCTTTATCCAACGGAGAGATTCTCCATGTTTTGTGAAATGGGATCAAATAAACACTATTGATTATCCTCTCGGGATACCATGCATCAATTTTGCATCGTTTAACTATATCTGTGCCTTAAAACAAAGATAAAGCCCAGAAAACCACCAAAAAAAAGTGTTGCCGGCCCCAATGCTTCTCTCTGGAGAGAGACGGCGACAACGTCTGAGTCCGTTTTGTTTCCGGGAAACTGGTCATCTTAATGCTATTGGTTCGTTTGGGTTCAAGGTGCAAGGCTGAGCAGGACTGAGCCACAGGTCAATTATTTGGAGAGTGAGGTTTTGCCCTAAAATACAACCGCAGGTGTTTAAAAGGCAGAGTAACTTTAGTCAATTTAAACCTTTGAATCTTAAGGTAGAGATAAAAAAGCAGGAACTGGTTTTAACCATACAACAAAATATCCGGTCCTAACTTTGTGTAAAAATATCTCCACATCTCTGTTGTCTCTGCAAACACAACAAACGAGTCTCACGCTGATTACTATGACGGGAACGTCACAAACGAGAAAAAAAGTGAAAACAGTTCTGAGAAATCCGGACTGAGAGTCAAACCACATAAAGCAGCCTTCTACCGTTTTGCTATTTTTGGACAATGTAATTTTCTAAATTTCTGATCCTCTGGATGAAAACAGAAAATTTTAAAAACAGTTTAAAAATCAAATTTTTTAATTTGTCATGGTGAAAAAAAAAAGAAAAATTTGATATTTTAATCAATTTTTCTGTTTTTCCAAATGTCCGTTTGTGTTTAGAAAATTTAACTGATAAGCGTTACACGGACCCACATTACACCTAAAGGTGATATAAAAACAGTCAAAGTGTAATGTTAATCCCTGATTATATCCAGATTGATGGCTCCAGTCCAACCTGCTCAGGTTCAGAGGAAACGCTGTGACCTCTCAGAGCTGTCTGCTGGTACTGTAAACAGCATGAGCCTATATGGAAAACCATAACAAGGGACGCCTGTTCTCTGAGCTAAACAGAGACATTTACAGTCTGTTGGCATGTAAACAGGCAGCTCTGAACAAAAGGGCAGAAACTTATGAACAAATTGAGGAACCTGACTGCATCTTTCCTCTTCAGACACACAAAAAAAAAAACCTCAAGTTCATGCGAAACCAAGTTACAAAATGTCTCAACGCGCAGCTGAGACCTAAAGACTCGGCAGGAGACCACGCACAGCCTCCTCAGGCGAGAGCAGCAAATAGCCAGGAGACGTCGACACAGAGTTTTCACCTCCAAATCACAGGAAGACAGACACGACCTCGACCTGACAGAGCTCAGCCCCTGCCGAGATCTATCCGGATCACAGCGACTGAAGAAGAGCTGCAGCTCCTCCGACTGTCGGCTCTGATCAGCAGGACCACCCATTGGCCTGATGGAGACTCTGACAGAGGATTACTCACCTGCTCGGCCCATCATGCGGCCTCACAGCCGAGTCCCTGCAACAACGGCTGCCTCTTGCTTCCTCGTGTGGAGTAGAACGGGGAGAATCCCAGTTTTTCCAGCTGGAAACCCACCAGAGATTTGAGCCAATTTTCAGGAGACAGCCTGCTTCCATACCAGAGGCCTAGGTTTGGACTTCTTTCTAAACCGAAGAAATATTGAGGAGAAATTGTAAGCTGAAAAATAAATCATTTGATTAAAATGGGGTCTAAAACAAGCACAAAATTGTTATTAAAACTCCATGAATTCTGCCTTGATGAGATCTCTGACAAATGACCTGATCAGCAAAAAGATCAGCCATTTGGACTCCTAGAGGCCAATCTGTTGAACAGGTGATGACAGCGCAGGTGAGATGTGTTCACGCTGCAGCATTTCAAAACCCACTCAGCCGATTCATAAAAACCGAAAGTAAAACAGCGAAGATCCGGTCTGTCCGATCATTCCTGATGAACACTCCAAGAAGGTGCAGGTTAAAATGCACCAACAAGTGATTTAAAATAAGGAACGAAGAAGCAGAAGGAGAACTTTTGAGTGAGAACCCTCGATAATTACAAACACGTGTCATATTTAGAGTTTAACATCCCCGAAAATAAGCGAATAGATGTGAGCGTCATCTGCATAGAGGGTGATGGCATGTTTAAAGAGAAGTGGACCCAGAACTCAGCCCTGTGGTGCGGCACAAGCCACAGCTGATGTAATGTCTCAAATACCATCAAACTGATCGACACAGCAGATGAGAGCGCAAAATCTGTCAGATCAGACAGAGCAAGCCGACTTGGGCACGCAAGAGGATACAACCTTAGTGAAGATTACTGCACAAAGTCAGTGACAGGCATGCAATTACCCTGACATACAAAAACACATTAAAATAATCAACGTACAGATGACTAGTTTGACTCTCAGGGGGCAGATTACCCTCACTGTGTTGTGCTCCACCCCTAGATGATCAGTTAGGCCGATCTGGTCACCACTTCCAAGTGCTTTCCTGAGGCGCCTCATGCAGGATGCATGGTAAAATACCAAGGAGCAACATGCAACCCTATAAAAACGAGCAGTATACTTACTAGTTGAAAGTTAACGTTATGGAGATAAACATTAAACAAAACAAAAAATGTCTGAGCCTGGGCTGTGGCAATGCTGCGTTTTAGAGGCAAATGTTCTCAGATTAAACAGGCCTCCTATACGACAACGGAGGTGAACATTAAAGCAGGAGAAACGACTAATTTCACCTGATATTCTCAGATTTTAAAGTAATTTCATGTTTATGTCTGTTCTTGTTTTGGGCAGAAAATGTATCCATTTAAAGTCTGTAAGAAATCCGTCCCTCTGTCAGCCATTTTTGGGCCTTTATTGGTGGGACGTTTCTTTTTCCACGAGTTAAATCAGGTGTCAGCAATCGACTCACACTTCAAACATTAAATATTTCGGACAATTTTTCCCAAACACAACACCATATCTGAAGCAAACCCAAAGCATGGAAGCGGTAGCATTATGCTGTGGGGATCTTTTTCATAAGCAGGAAATCTGGCTGCATAGGAGAGATTGATGGGTCTCAATAAGGAGATTTTTTTTTTTTTTAACAAACTAATAAAAAAAAAAACAAATATGGAGAAATTCTGCATTTACGTCTTCTAGAGATTTGTTACCAAAATGGAGATTGAGGACTTGTTTGATTTAATTTGGCAAAGGAGGAATCCCATCCTTTTTATATTTTTAAAAGGGAAGTAAATGTGGATTCATGAGCGAAACAGTTAAACACGAACCCCAAAGGCAACCTTTACAGTTAAGCCTGAAGTTATCCGTACCCTCAGCAGATTTTAAGTTATTTTTATTCAGCCAAGATGTTTGTTTTAATGGGAAATAATACAGGGATGCCTTAAAAGACAATACAACAGATAAAAAAATAAAAAAGAGTATCGATTTTGAGAACAATTTATCCGCTTTTATTTAAGTTCTATAAAAATGATCCATTCTCAGTATTTAGTGGGAAAATCTTTATTGGCATTGCAGCAATCAAAGCCCAGGATGGTTCCTCTTGTATTTTGACGACTTCTTCTCTTTCGGGTTGGAAGGCCTCTTCGCCATCACCCTAATCTTCAGCTCCCTCCACAGATTCTCTGGTCTGGACTTCGAAATATTAACAACACTTCCAGCCAAAAGAAACATGTTAGCAAAATTAAAAGAATAATTGAAATAAATATAAATCTGGTGAGAGTAATGAATACGTTTGGGAAGAATCAGCAGTATGATTAGTCCAAGTCCTTTCGGTTTATTTGCAGTGAAGATTCTTTGAGAATCTGGACCCATTTCCACAGTTATTTTTTAATTTTTCTCCCTGTAAGAATTGTTGCTATTATCCATTTCTTTGCTCTTTGTCTCTCCGTCTTTTTTCTCTCATGGTTTCATTTTTTTGATATTTCTAAACAAGAGTAAAAGTTCTTTACATGGTGTTTCTGTAATTCCCTCCACTTCACTGAAAGGAGTTTTCACCGCTGAGGTGTTTAGCCCGTTTAAAACAAACTCCGGCTCATCCACCCCACCTCATTTGTGTAAATTGGGAATACAGCGATCGCAACAGGGTGCGGACCCATACGATCGTACCGAGACCAACTCCTCCAAACGAAATCTAGGGTCGTTTTCACACCCGATAGTCCAGTAAACTCTATTCGATTGGGGACCAAAATTCCAACGTTGTTGCTTTCAAACAGAACTTTGTCAAATGAACCGAAGCTTTTGAGCAACATGTTTACCTCCCCGACTGTGGTGACACTGACTGCACCAAGATGCACCGAACACCGGGACACTTCCAGTTCTGTGAAATGTAAACTAACATGGAGTGGCATCAGATTTTAGGATTGCTCTGTTGTCTTTGGCAAATGTGCCAGACCAATGAATTGCAGCAACGAGCTCAGCGTGACCAGAGAACGAGGAGTTGTTGATTTCGCATTGGTTTTGGTTGTTTTTACCCAGAATGCCCTGCGCTATAGTCCACTTTCTGCTTTTGGAGCGGTCCCCCGGCCTACTTGGCATTCAGATGTGCAATGGAACCGAATGAGAGTTCCCTTTAACCGAGCCGAGACCTTTTTGTAGGCGGACCAGAGTTCACTTTTGTCGTCCCCCGTCAGAGTTCAATTGCGTATTCACACCTCTTCGTTCGAACCGGACTTTCTGGGCAAATGAATTGGAGTTTGATTAAAGCGGACTAAACCGAGCTGAAGTGATTCCTAGACCTCGATCTGACACAGCTACCAGGTAAACACTGCACACTTGAGCGAAATGCTTTCTCATAGCCAGGTTTGCGTTGGATAGTGGGATGCGGTAGAGTAAACGAACTAATAAAATGTTTTGTTTTTTTAATGGCGGTGCATCTTTTTCGTAACGCATAAACATCCATGCAGCTTTCAGCACATCCTTTCTATATCATTCGGTTTACTTCTCAGATGATTTTAATTGAATTAAAACCCCTGAAAACAAACTAATGAGTAAATCCTCCATGTTTCCTAATGGGTCAGAACGCCCCATCTGCTTCCTGTATTTACACCTGGTTCTCCCGACCAATAAACAAACTGAACGTTCTCGCCTGGTTTAGAATGACTGGTTCTGGTTCAGTGAAAAGAAACCAAAGTTAAAAACTTATCAGCTGATTCAGACCAAAGTAAACAAACTATAGGTGTGAAAATCCCCTAAAAGGTAGTTGGTTACAGAGCAAAACTCAGACCAGTAGAGGCCAGTTAAAAACTATTGAACTTAGGAACATGATGCCATTTAGGCAGCAGAGTTCGTGTCGTTTTGGTGCTGGACGTTTAAAACCAGACATCTCCAGCCCTCCTGGGAAGTTGATATTTTCAGTATCAGCGGCTAAATGAAGTGGCAGCAGCGTTCTCCTTTGCAGCCCCTCGCTTGTTTCTGGAGCGGATAAGGAAGGAGAAGGAGCCGAGTCCACCTTCCCGTCCTCGGAGAGCTGCAGATTGAATCCTCTTCTCTGGAGTGGAACGCTCCCCAGCAGGCACTAAAAATGAGCGCCTTTAATTAATTGCTCTGCCAATCCATTAATAGCAGCTATAATTAGAGGGCCATGGGAGATCGCTGGCAGATTAAACGATCCACCTGAATGAACCTCAGGTTGCACTTGTTACCTTTTTTATTCACCACAGAGAGTTTCCAGGACCTGAGAGCACCTCCAGCACCTCATCTCGTTCTTTCCAACAGATGGATGTACGCATCATAGTTGGTCCTGAATATTTTCCGCTGAAGGTGCGTCTAGTGCACCAAGTTGTGTGCATCTGCAGTATGACAAAAGGAAAAACTCTGAGATTTTGACCACCCTGTTAACCATGATGACGAGAGTCCAGGTTGTGACTAAGATGCATGCTGATGCTTTACTCAGATGTTCCTGCAGATAAGGGGAAGCCTCTGAGATTGGAACACGTGAGCTCAGACACATGCGTGTCTTCCATATGTGCTCGGGTCATTTAGAGCAGCTGCACCCAACTAACATGTGGGTCAGTCTTGGGAGCAGCAGATGTATCTGTTGATTATTTTCCTCTTTGAATGCATCAGTTTAGAGTAAAATGTCAACTGGTTGGGTTAAAACTAAGTAAAGCCTTCAAATGTTTGGCTTTTACCTCGAATTTAACCCTATAAACAAAGCAGCTGCAGCGAATTAAAGGTTATGTTTATCTTTAGTGGCACAGTTAGGACCAAAGTTAGGTTCTTTTGCATGTTCTCCCTGTGCACGCGTGTGGTACTCCGACTGTTAGAAGATTGCGCTTAGCTGTGAGTGTGAGCAAGGTTGTCCTGTGAATGACTGGAGACCTGTGATGACCGCTGGAGATAGGCACCAGCCCCCCAGCAAAGATAAGCAGGTAAGAAAGATGGATGTTTGTTTGTTTGTTTTTAGTAATTAATCCAGGAACCGAAAGTCTGTAGCTATAGGAACCAACTGCATCTTCTTTTACAAAGACAAAGAAAAGCTAAGTTCGGCTTGGTTAAACCATCTGGTGCAGATTGTGGTGGATCACAGATGTTTTGACTCCTAAATCTGACTGAAGATGGACATCAGCACACAGAATACAATTCAACCTGCCTCACTTTATTCTGTCTAAGGGCCTTTTTTCCGCCGAGCTGGTTCCAGCGCTACAGCCTGACTTGGAACTGGTTCCGCGGTTTTCCACCACTAAACCACGCAATCCAAGGTTCCAAATTGATGCTTAACCTAGCACCAACTCCTTGCTGGGCCAGGGTGGTTCTTTCCAAGAACCGCTTTCTCCCCCACCCACATGACAACTAAGCTGTTGGGGCAGGAAAACAAAAGCTTAGCATAGTGAGTCAAAACCATAGACTATATAAGATGGACGGAGCCTCCGTGGCGACACCCGTAGGTTTCTGAAAGGCTGAATTGAAGCCCAGTGGGCGGTTCCCATCACCACCATCTTGGCCACATTACGCATCTCGTGACGCCCAAAAAAATACAAAAAATGGGCAAAGAGGTGGAGCTGTGAGGGTGGTGGCGGATGATTGACACCCACTGAACTCTGAGCCGATGTAGCTACGAGCTAACTGAACTAACCCGGAGCTAACGGAGGTTGGCGGGCGCTTTTAGCCAGAAAACCGTATACCCCTCTGCCTTCTAGTCAGATTCAATAATTATGTCAAAAAAAAAAATTAAAAAAAATCATGAAGCCTTGTTGGTCCATAACTTTCACTAAACCTGTGTGAAATTTAATCAAAACCAGTTTTAATAATCAATATGTAAATATGTGATCATTTCAACCCATTTTTCGACAAAGCAGCATTATCTTAAATCAACAGCAGAAAAATAATTTTACTTACCGAAAAAAAAAGAAGTAACTGTGTGATTCCGCAGACTCAACCAGAACTAAAACCGGCATTAGCCATTAGTTGTTTCAGCGTGAAAGCAGAGGCATGGGAGGCATCTGCGACGGTCTGTTAGTGCGATCAACACCACAGGAAGACATCTTTTTCCAATAAGAGCACGATTAACATCCGAACACGAATAAGCATTACAGACGCTACTGATGGTCAAGTTCAGAGAAACAAAATAGCCTGTCAAACAAAAGGACACGCCCCTTATTATTCATAATTTTAAGCTTAAATTACATCTGAACTGATGAGTGATTTAAAAAAAATTCAACCCCCTCAGAGTTGTCGTGACGGTAAACTTGACCTATTAAACCTAAAATGTTTTTTTTGTACCACAAACATGTTTGTTTCTGCTGTGATGTTGGCATTTTTAACATGGGAGTCAATGGGAACTTGCTCCTTTTTTGGAGCCAGCCCCTAGTGGCCCAGGGGGGGGAACTGCATTTTTCGTCACTTCCACGTTGGCTTCACATTTGTTTCCCCCTCGGTGAAAAAACCCGGAACCGCTATTTTCATTCGTACTGGAAATTGGACATAACCAAGAACGCTTTATGTAAACATCTTTGCTAATCTGGCAAAGCGTGGAAGATAAATGGCAGCACAAATAGCCTCTGCTGATAAAATCGCTCTTGTTCGCGATTCCTGTTTCGTCTACCCATGTGGGCATATACAGTTGCATGCAAAGCTTTAGATTATATGTGACGATGCAGGCCCCGCGTCAGTGGAAAAGCAACTGGTTCTTTAAAAGAACCGTTTAAAACCGACTAAGAACTGGCTCTGGCACCAGCAACAAACAAGCAAACCGAGGAAATTGTACTATGTCTCCCCATGAGGGCGGGAGATGTTGTCCAATGTGCCAGCTCAGGTCATAAAATGCTTTATAAAACAGGAACAATGGCATTAAAATAATTAGTTAATGACCAAACACCCCAACAGGTTTTAAAAAAAAAAGCATACATTATGTAAAATATGATAAAAATAAATGTGTTTTTTTCAAAAAATTAACGTATTTTCTGTGAGCAACAAGCTGATCTTCAGCTGTCTCCACAGAACTTCATCCTGCAGTCAATAAATATGAATATAGATAAAAAATAACTGCTAATGAACGGCTTCAGAGGAGTGAAAATGCAGAAATGAAAGACATTTTTAAGAGGGAAGTAAAAAAACGGATCTAATGATTTTTATCCTCATATACCAGGTAAAACAAGTATTCGACACCTCAATGTTTTTCTCAGTTTGAATATTCCTTTTTTCCGTCCCGTCTGACAGTGTGGCACTCAGAATTGTTGTCCGAGTACCAAGTAGAAGCCCAACAGTTATACTTTCACAAGTGGAGCATTACAGCTTTTGCTACAGTACTCCACTGAAAGAAATCTTTATAAGAAATTGCTGTGGCTTTTTTTTTCCCTTTCTTTTTTTCTTTAGGTATTATGGACACAGACAGAAAATAAAGGGTAAAAAAGAAATTAGATGAAGAGAGCTAGGGAAAAAAAAGTTGAGAGGGTGAGGGTGAGTTGAAGATACAAGAGCAGAAGGGGAATAAAGAAAATACAAGAAAACATCCTAGTCTGCTTCTACACCTGCAGGACGGCAGAGAGAGAGAGGGGGAAAAGATATAACAAACCAAACAATGCGAACTGAGAACTACACAACCACAACCCACAAATGAATATATGAATACAATAACAGCATCACTGAAAGGCTCATGGTACCGCTTATTACAAGATTTATTTGTGGTAACCTCAGACCAAGAACGCACCTGTAAAGACCTGAATCCCCACACCTGTATGTGTATGTATGAGCATGCTGGTGCATATAAGGTTTCTCCATACGAGTGTTCAATAGCTGGTGTGAGGAGACATCGATCCACCTCCCAGGAATCGACGCAGACATGAAGGAGATCGGAGCCATAGACATCCAAAGGAGCCCCAGGAGGACAAACGCAGGACTGACCCCATCCCTCAAGAGAGGAGCAGAGAACAACCCTGGGAGAACATCCAGCAGCTACAATGCAAGGGCCCCGGGGGATACTGAGTACCCCAGACACACCCGAACCACAACACCACATAAGCAGCGCAGCGGCGCACCAAGGCCACCCACCGGTGCATCCTCTCTGGGGCGTCCCTCATTAACTATCCGCCCACACATCACAAACCAAACCGCCCCGATGAGACCACAGGACAGGAACAAGGCAACCCACCCATGCTGCACGCGCAATGGACAGCTCCGCGCCTCCAGCGCCCGAACAATCCAACCCAGTAACTAACTGCACGATGCAAAACAGCCCCCTATCGTAGCACGCAACCGGACCAGGCAATCCCCCCCCCCCCCACACCCGCACGGTGGGCGGGTGTCCCTGCATCCTACTCCCCCTTCCCTTCTCACCGCACCATGCAAACACAGACCGCCCAATCAAACGACACCCAGGCACAGTGGTGGCAGGACAACGAGCGGTGCCACGCCGGTTCCACCGAACCCCCTGGACCTCTCCCACAGAGCAAGGACTCCCCCACCCACCCCCACGCAGTTTGAATATTTCTTATTGACCCAACGACATGAAATTCACACCAGATGTGAGGCAGCTTTCAAAGTAATCCACACAAAGTAATCAGCCTACAAATGAAACAATGGACAAACACAAAGACAAAGGGAAGAAGTATTAAACAGAAGAATTAACAGTGGAAACTTGTTTTATCAAATCAAACTTTATTTATAAAGCGCTTTTCATACAAGAAGTTGCATCACAAAGTGCTTTACAGATTAAAATGACGCCACATAAAACCACCTTCCCTTCCCTCCCCCACAGATTTAAAAACATGGTCACAGTTATACCCCCCTCCCCCCAACCCATCTCCCATGCACACACACAGTTAAAAGAAAAAGTTAAAAAGGACATTGGGCCGAGTGCAGATGAACCATGCATGGTAATAAAAACCTCAAGATGTCTCCTGTATGCATCGCCCCGGTGTGATTTGGGCCCATTCTTCCACAGGAAACGTCTATAAATCTATAAAAGGTTCAAGGGTCCATTGTTTGCACACTTATCTTCAGTTTTTCCAAGGATTTTTAGTTGGACACGGGTCAGGTGAGGGACTTCTTTCCCTGAAACCAACTGGTTTCATTTTCTGTGCGTTTGGAGCAATCGTTTTGTTAGGCAATTCCAAGTCGTTTCATCTTCAGATTCCTCACCAACATATCCATCATCATTTTCCTCGTTCATTATTTCTTCAGCTATGTATAGTCTGCAAGAACTATACAGTGAAAGAAAGGCCAAACCATGATGCTTCCATCGGCACACTTCACTTCTACCATGGTGGTTTTTGGGGTAGCGTGCAATGAGATTCAAAGAGTTCAGATTTGGCCTCATCTACACAATCCCAGTCAGGGTTTCCCCTACATAGACTTAGATGTGGCGCCTACATTTTCAGCGCCACGGCAACAAAATGCTAAAAATAAATTATTTTACGTGGACGAGATGATTATTTCTGAATTGAACCTGCGCTGCCGCCTCCTGAGGAAGCAGCGGTTCTCTACTGTCAGAGAACTGCACGTGATCAAAGCGTGCCGAGAGGCGCGGCTAGGGGGAGGGGCATAACTGATCCTCGTTCAGTCTCGTCAGTCCCGTTAAGTGAATGTCGAGCGCATCCTACAAGCGTAAAAGGACAAGAGAGAAGGTAGCTGTGGTTAAATTGCTTTTTGATTTTACAAGTCAATCAGGTATTTCGTTAAAGATAGTGATGAGCAGGGCTCACGATTGTATTTTTAGTTAATTGGCTGGGAAGGCCGTAGCACTGAAGTAGACTAGTGAAGCTGACACTACCTTAAAACAATATTGCCACAGTAACGAACGCTTTTCGCGCCCCATTTTATCATTGTATTGTGTCACTGGTAACAATTTCAGATGAGCCTGCTCAAGTATTTTTCAAAAAAACGAACGGCATCTGAGGAAGAGAGCTCCAGTGTAGGTGAAGACTGACTCGAGAAGCAGGCTGGAGGGGGATCACCTGGCTGCATGTCTGCATCTTAGCATTAATGGGCCACCTTTTCCATTCAGTAGGGCCTTGGAGCTTTTTTCCCAGACCCCCAGGAAAATAAAATGTCAACATGCAGAGTGCAAATTATGTCACTGAGAATGCTAATGCTAACATGAGACATTTATGTTCATACGTAAATAGCTGTTTATTGGAAATGAAAAGATGCATGTACCCTTTTTTAAGATATATTTTTGTTTTATGCCGTTTAAGCTGAGATGTGCCTTTATTTCTGTTGTTGTTGCAGTTAAGTGAGATTGGTGTGTTCATAATAAAACGTTGACATCAAGTTGAGGTAAGTGTCATAACTCCACATACACATCCGCCGGTGCAGCACCACAACTACAAAAATTTCTAGGGGAAACACTGCCAGTATTTCACTGGCTGGACCAAATCTTCAAAACAAGCCGGAATATGCGTTTTCTTCAGCAGTGGAGTTGTGTGCAGTGAATTTGCATAAAGTTCATTACGGTTGAGTACATTACTTTTCTTTTCTGTGGTTAAAACTGTACCTGCCATTTCCAGGTCTCTCTCTGAAGCTCTGTGAGCGTTCTTCAACTCTTGGACAAATCTTTTGATTGTTCTTTTGTGTGGCCTGTCAGAAATCTTATAGATAAATCTAATATTGTTATTACCCATTATGGGATTTTGTCTCCAACAAGCGCTCACTGGAAAAGGCGAATTTTAGAAATGCAGCTGTAATCATTGCCAGCATTATGTTTTGCAATATGTTTTGTGAAGGTTGCTTTCACCAATTTCACCGCCTTGTTCAATACTTTGGCAATTAAACCTTTTTGTAAACCCACAAGTTCACATATCAAAACAAATAATATTAATTAGCAGATAGCAGGAGGAACAGCTACTTTCTAAATACTGACTGATTTATAGCAGGTTTCTTGGCTTTCTATGACTTTTTGGACCTTTCTTGCCTTAGTGTTCAATAACTCCTTTCTGAACCACTCCAATTAATACCTATAACATCACTTGTGGACCAAACTGCCTTAATTTCCTTGTATGTGCGGATAAGTTGGGATGTTTACAATAACTGGTGTGGATTTTACATCAATGGGCCCATTAGAAACATTAAAGTGAGAAAAACATTACTTTACTCGCTGTGCATCATTTCCTACTTCTAATTTCGTAGCATATTCTCATCATTAGTCCAAACCCCTCATGTTTGTTGTGTAGAGGTTCAGAGATAAAAAGCTTTAACATTCTGAGCCTTTTTGACCTTTGCCTGTTTTATTTGTGCACATCTCTGCCAGTAAAAACAAAAAAAAAAGGAAACCAGTCATGATTGCTAAAAATACCAACAGTGAGTCATGATCTCAGGTCAAAGTTAGAACAAAAGGGTCAAACTGTGACTTCGGATCCAAACCGCAAGAGAAATCCGATTCAAGAAAAGGCGAACGATAAAAATACATTTTAGCTGTTTATGAAGTCCTGCTGGGTTTTAAAAAATAGACGGATTTGCAGCTTTTCTTCCTAAATTCATGAAGGTGAAAAGTTTTGAAGTTTCAGTTAGCCATTTGGACAGCCTTGCTTTAGACTTCTTTAAAATGTGTTCTAATGGTTTGTCTTAATTTTTGCATCCAAGAAATATGCCACCTCCTGCGGTATTCCCTATGTTTTTCTGTCTTTTCATCTCGAATTAAAAATAATGAGGTCTTCTCCATCTTTAAAGATGTAAAGTGTTTGCATCGTAAATTTGTAAAACTAGCCATCAGTAAAGGGGTTTTTTTTGTGGGGGGGGGGGGGGCATGTCCGCATGAGGGACATTATCCATCCAGCGAGTTCTGGGTCTGCCACAGGGTCTCCCGCTCGCGGGACTTGCCAGAAAACTTGGCATCCATCTTTGCCATCACTAAGGAGCGGCACACAAAGATAGTCAAACTCCTCCAATGAAGCAGAGACTCATCCCTGATCCAGTTGGTGTAGTTCACCGTTTCCTTTGTTTGTGTGTTGTTTTTTTTTGTTAGAGGACAACAACCTCAGCCTCAGAGGAGCTAAATCTCAGCCATGAAGTTCTCCAGGCGGAACATCGTGACCTGATGACACCAACAGAACCGCATCATCTGCATAAGCAAAAAAGAAAAAAAACAAGCCGCCGAAGTTTCCGGAGCAGACACCTTTCCTTTCCAGTTGCTGGTGATGGAAGAACATCCCCGCTGCATGATGCTGCCACCGTCGTGCTTCACAACAGGTTACAGCCTTATGAAACCCGTTAAAGGGGGGGGTATTATGGTTCTTCCAGGCACATATTACCCTTCTATAGCAAACTCCAATAAAATTGTCACCTTAAGTCTTTTAAAAGTCCGTCATATATTCAAATCCACCTTAAAGAAATTTACTTCCGTATTGGACGCCTTGATTTTCGCCTGTGCCTCTCTAAGACCCCCCTACTCTTTCTGACACTCCCCCTTCAGTTCGTCACATACCGTGCATCATTGCAGCACGCACAAGGTCGGAAAAAAACCCCCACAAAAGACGCGCAGCTGCAGCTGGTGTGTTATAATTACTGCACCTGGGACTCAGCTGGAGTTGTGTGAGGTGGGGAGGGGTAGGGGAGCTCTGCAGGGGCGAGGCTCTCGGCTGAGTACGTAAGATCGGAGGAGGAGATGGGTGGAAAAGGCGGGGATAGGTGGGAGAAGGCGTTTCAGCAACCCCGAGAACTACCAGCAGAGACTCAAAGATTACTCTAATATGAGTGAATGGGTCAGAGCAACACTTCAGGCATGTTTTTAACGAGGGAAAGACAGGTTCTCAGGATATCAAGCTTCAGAAAGTAAATTATGCATTATACCCCCCCTTTAAGTTTGGAGCACATTTGGCCGAAGGAGCTTGTTAAGAACGGCTCAGACATGCCTTCTGATGCTCCCGTTTCTATTTTTATGCTATGGCCCTTTTCCTGGTCACTCTTCTAGGTCAGGTTCTGCTCAGTGAGTGGCTTAGAGAACTTCTGTGGACAGGTTCTCCCATCCCTGTAGCTGCCCAGCTCCATCAGGGTTACCTCCTGGTCGGGTCTGTGAGTTTTGGTGGATGACTTCCCTGTTGACAGGGAAAATCTTTCCATTTTCCTCAGATGAATGATCACACGAATCCACCAGTTTTTAAAGTACACAGAACACACAACTCGCTATAGATGTTGGTCAGAAACACTCCACGTCGGATACTTTTTGGTTCTGAACCGTTTTTATTGTATTTGTCTCAATCGTGTTAAATTGAAAACACAACAACTCTAAAATAAGGTATAAAACAAAAAGGTCATGAAACCAAAGAGTTTCTTTTTCTGTTTTTGGACGGCAGGTTTCTGTATGAGGTCTGAAATGTAGTTTACCATCTTTTTATAGTTCATGCGATCGAAACAGTGAAAAAAAAAAAAAAAAAACCCCACATCAGATCATCCCTGTAACCGTTTTCACTGAAACTCCCGACTTGTTTGAGCATCAAGCTCCAGCTGGAAACATCTGGATGAAGATGAAAACCACAGCAGGATCGTTTTTCACCGACACGTCTCTTCCTGTGCAGAGGTGTTCGCAGCTTTGAACGCATGATTGTCACAAACTAATCTCCTGATTATCTTCTCTGTTCACCAATTCATCAGAGGGTCAGTAAATCTGCAGCAGAGTGTCGCCGCTGCCTCTACTCTCACGCTGAAACGACACCAGCTGATGCTGGTTTTAGTTCTGGTTAAGTCTGCAGAATCACACAAAACCGATAACTGGGCTGCAGAAATGGTTTGAGATCAAATGAGTTGCTGCAGCTTCAGTTTACTAAGCAAAGACGACTTGATCACTGCAAGAATTAAAACCACTCACATCGATTCATTTTAGAAATTACTAAAGCAGAAACATCCTCATCTCACTGGAAAACTATTTTCAAACAGAAGATATTTAGAGTTGAATCTGAACATGATCCGATTCTGACTGATTCTTTAAACCTCCAACTCACACGTTTCCAGTAAATTAAAATTCAAGCAGATAGTTTCGGAGCGTCTGAATCATCGACCGGTCGCCGATTAATTATACAGAACGTTGAAAGATGCAAGAGGATGATGAAAAGTTTCCGAATCGAGGCTTAAAAACAGTAGAAAACAAACATTAAAAGGCACAAAGAGAAGCTGAAAAATATTTTTTATGCAAATCGATCTGCTGGGAAACGGTTTGGTTCACAGAAACTAAACTGGTGATTACAGGTTTAGTTAAACAAGAATAGAAAGCGGAGGTTTTATTTGGTGAAGCACAAAGGGCTCTGAAACATTAACTTAGGCCAAATTCAGTTCTTCCTCTGCTTCTTTACCTTCTTAACATGCTTAACATCGGTCCTTGACTTCTCTCAGCTATAGATGGGCTTCACATCATTACGAATCCAAAACAACTAAACTTCTGTCACTCCATTTAGGTGGTTGTTTGTTTTTTTTAAAGCCACACTTCAAAGATCGAGATGTCTCTGAAGCAGCTGACTGCAGGTTTTTCCAGGAGCGGATAGCTCAACTAATTAACCAGCTAATATTTGTTCATTCATTCATACTGTAGGGATGTAAGAAAATTTCGCTACGCCGATATATCACGATTATTTTATGTCAAGATGTTGTGTCGATATTCCAAAAGCAATGTATTGATTTTATTTTTATTCTCTATAATTTGAATGGAACCATATATGATGACAGTCATTTTTGTACTAAAATTAGAAGTATAACTGGTAGTTTGTGGCTGTTTTTCACAGTCTTCGTTCCAGTGGATCAACTAGATCTAGTAATAAAACTGGATGTGTTAAAGTATGAAACAGGTTGGAGAGTTTTCAATTTTTCTACAGTTAAATTCAGTTTAAAATTAAAAAAAAAAAAATCACAATATACAGTCTTACTCATAATAACGCAATATATCGTATCGTTCCCCCTGTATTGTGATACATCTCATATCACCAGTCGTTCATTAAATACATTCAAACCAAAGAGACACCAATTAAAACTCTCCAAATGCATCAGTGAACCACATGCTCTATGAAGCTCTATGACGGGGCGTCCTAAATCAGACCTCAAGGGCCGGTATCCTGCATGTTTTAGTTCTTTCCCTGGTTTAACGCACCTGATGGTTCATTGGCAGGCCTCTGCAGAAGTTTGCCATGCTGAGGAGGTCGTGCGACCGTTTGAATCAGCTATGTTGGAGCAGAGACTCATCTAAAGCAAGGACACAGGCCTGGAGTCGGACACCCTTGGCCTATGATGATTTTTCTTTCATGCAGAATTAAGGATAATCTTGCAATCCCTTCATTTTCAGTTACATCCTCAAATCCCACCTCGGTCAGAAGCTGCATGCTCATGCAACAGCTAAATTAAAACAAAGCCTTCTAAGATTAATTTGTATACATGTCATAATCCAAACTAAACAAAAAGAACAGAAATAGTCAGAAATCTACCTGTCAGTGAGAATCCGGTGGGTGAGTTTCCAGTTTATGAATAAAACATATGAATAAAAACAACATGGACCGTCAAAACTGACATGTTTAATGCTACAATACTGTGCATTCCTAGTATAAATATAATTAGGATATAAAGAGAATATGAAAGAAAATAAATACTGAAAATACTGAACAAAATTCCAGATGTCTTGGAAATCTGACTTTACAGATGATCAACGGATCAAACAACCAATCAAACCCCCAGACGGTCGTGGTAGATGGCCGCTCGTACCGAGCCAGGTTCTGGTTCTGGTTCTGCTGGAGGTTTCTTCCTGTTAAAGGGCAGTTTTTCCTCTCCACTGTTGCAACATGCTTACTCAGTATGAGGGATTGCTGCAAGTCAACAACTCGACGCGATCTGCAGGGTTTCCTTAGATGGAAAACTTTTTAGCTAATTTTAATAATGAACTACAGTTTTTATAAAGTGCCTTTCGATGGCATCTTGTGAATTGGCGCTATGTAAACAAACTGAATTGAAATTCCACAAAATTCTTTCTATCTGCAGAAAAGCAAAACCTGAGCTGTTTCTAGGTGGCCAATATTTATATGCACATTTTTACATGAAATATTTTATCTTGGGAATGATAATATATTTAAAAAATAATGTACCCTTAACATCTGTACACTGCGATCGAATTAAACCTTTTAGTGCGCAAAAAAAAAAAAACAGAACGAGAATCTGTTTGGATTTTTCGGAATATTTAAAGACTAGAAGGAGTCTTAAAGCTCAAAACTTCCCACAAGAGGTACCTGCAACAATCATAAAACAATAAACGGCATTCTTGGGTTGAATTTTGACCATCAGCACAACAACAACAACAGCGTATTCCAGCATTGTGACGTCTTTCTGAACGTGTGTCACGACGACTGGAGGCTTCGGCGATCACAGAGAGAAATTCCTGCATCCTGCGAGCATCATCACGAAAACGTTCTGTTTCGGGCTGAACTCCTGCTCCTGCTCCTCCGTCACACATGAAACCGTCAGGAAAGTTAGGCAGCAGCCGGACATGCATGCCACACCGCTGCACCGTGTTGCAGCTTCACAGCTGGATGCATGTCAATGGAAACAGGAGCTGCAGGTTTATTTATGAACCGAGATCATTTCTCAGCGTTTTTTAATATCGCAGTTTTACTTTCATTATTAAATATATCTTTTTTGCCCCTAAAAGGTAAGGAAGAAAAAAAACACTTCCCATGTCTGTTAGCGATTTATTCATTATGTATTTAAAGATTTTCCCCCACACTAGCTCAGGTTTAGTTTCATGAATAAATTTGGTGGTGTATATTTAAATCAACTGAATGTTCTTTAGAAACACGGAACCATCAGATTAATGAACACTTTGATTATTATGATATATTTATTTCACTTTGTTCTGTTCCTTTCTTCAGGTTTAATTTCTGGTTATTTAGACTGTATGAAAAACTTTTTCCTGTTCAGTCTCTGAGGATCAAACCTGTTGCATTTATTTTTTCTACTCTTTGTTCATTTTCTTTCATTGTTTTCTGTGGTTTTTGGGACATAATTCTGTCTGTAATACAGTTTGTGACCCATAAGAAATAAAAGTACCTACCTGTACCCTCAACAATGTCGTGTTGAGTTCATTTGTTGTAATGCTCCTTATTGTGCCTTTTCTGATTGAAATCTCTCTTCGCTCTCCATCTTGTTTCGTCTTTTATTCGAGTTTATTTTAGTTTACGGACTGAAGTGCATGAGTTAGATTATTGTTATTTGTTACTTATGTGTGTTGATCTTACTTTCACGACTTAAGTCAGTCTGAAAATCTCTTTTGCTGTTTAGTTTCTGACGACTATTTGTTTTGAATCGGTCAAATATGGACTTTCTTTAACCAAAACTTAATCATTGAGCTACATAAATCCCTGTTTTGACCATCCTGTGAGCTGCGATGTGCTGCACTGTGTTTAAATTAATATATTTGTTGTAATGCACTTTTTTTTCCCCAGAGGAAGGAACTCTGCAGCTTCACCGGGAGCTGAATGGTTTTGGTTTTATTTATGAATCTTTCTTTAACGTGCAAGATTTGTTTGCCGTTTTGATTATATTATCTTTGAGTTTTCCAGCTGTCCTTTTCTGAAAAGAACGGTCAGATTCTTGTTTGCCTGCAGTCCAGTTTTGACCTGTCCAGGTTACACGCTGCAGCCTTGTGAGTTTCAGTCAACACTGTGGGCATTTTTTTGTGATGTTCCCTTTCAGAGAAGCCGAAGCAGCCAGCTGAGGAGGAACTCACCTCCTGCAGAAGATCCTGAAGCCGAAGGTCCTGCTGTTCTGTTGGCAGCTGGGGGCCGGGGCCTCAGGGGGCAGCTCGGCGTTGGAGGCTGCTGAGGAGGACGATGCGGAGGTGAGGGGCTCCTCTCCTCCTTCCTGAGTGCTCGGCTGCTTCTGATCCTGCTCCTGCTGATCCTGCTGATCCATGGCCACCTCTCCTCTCACAGGCTGGGCTGCTCCGGGGTCAGCGCTGCGCTCAGGCGCTCCAGGCTGCACGCAGCCATTCTGACAGCTGCTCAACTTTTCCACTGACAGCTCTCAGACACAGGAAGTGCAGCTTCAGATCTTCCGCGTGCGTCCTCTCAGCAGCAGCTCTGCTAAGCTCCACTTCACACCAGGAAGCTGAAACTCAGTTCAGTCTTTTGTGAAGAGGAAGAGGAGGAAGAGGAGGAGAAGGAGGAGCAGGGGGGGGGGGGGTTGTTGGGTCTCTACACTCACTTCCTTACTTCCTTCCTGGTCCCTAACCCTCCCAGCCAGAGGAAGCCTCTCTCCTCTGCATGCTCTCTGAGAACAGCTGCATATCCAGGAAGTTTCCAACCAAATGAAGAGGAAAAACTCAGAGCTGACGAGCTCTTCCTCCTCCTCCTCCTCCTCGCTCGATCTGTTGCTGCTCCTCTTCAGTTTCGTTCTTCCTCTCAGCCGACTTGAGCGTCTCTGCTGCTTCTGCCTCACTCTTTTTCTCTTGACTTTTTATCTCAGCTCTGTGGCTCTCCCTCTCCTTTTCCTCTGCCCCGCCCACAGCCCCGCTCCTCGGCCTCTGATTGGCCGAGGACAGAGAGGCGAGCTCTGCTGCCACCAGCTGGTGCTTCGGATGCACTTCAGCTGCCGAGGAGACCTAAAAAGAAAGGAAGGGATTGAAAGTGAACTCGTTTTTTTCCCCCAGCAGACTCGTGTTTCCTTTTCCTTCTGCTCGATGAAATCAGTAGTTTCGGGTGAGGAACACCGAAACTAATCATGTGGTTGAAGATGAGAGCTGCTCCTCTTCACTCTTGGATCGCATCTCTGCAGGCAGGCTATGCTCCGTTCAGCTGCCCTCCCACATATTATACGCTTTACATAGAGATGGTAAAACATCCCACACTGCAGCGAGGCAGAGGTCGCACGGCCGCACCGAGACCCACGCACGCTTCTTCGCCACCGCATGCACGTGGCGGCTTCATCCCCCGGGTTCCCGCTCCGAGGAGGAACCGCACCGTGAGGTGATGAGGCAGGTTTATTTTTGAGAGCCAATTAAAACGGAGGTAAAGCGGGCAGGAGGACGTTGAACTTACAAAAAAAAAAAAAAGATCTCCCACACTGTCTCCCACTGAGACAGATAAACCGTGGGGCTTTATGCTCTCAACAGTCCTATCAGATTCTCAAATGCAAGAGAAACACTTTCCAACTGCATCTGCTTCAGACACCCTCCTGTTCAGAAACCGAGCTGCAGTTGAATTGGTTATATGTATGGAAAGTTGAGTGGAAGGAAAACATGTAGTAGGGAAAGCTACACCAGCCACAGGGATAACTGCAGCCTTGATTGGAATGTCAAGCGAAATCCATTCAAGAGTTTTGGGAGAGCTTCACGAGGAGTGGACTGAGGCTGGAGTCACTATATGCTCAGACGGATCCTCAACATAGGCTCAGAGTGGCGTCTCTGGCATGATCAGTTAGGTGGGGCACGACAACTCATCAGCTAATTATGGCAACAAATTCTCCTGTGATTCTTCTTACAATCTGACTTTGATCAATATTAAATGAACCACATAAAAGAGCACAAACCTAAACACAACACCATTTTATATAAATGTAATTAAAGAATGAAACCTTTTTTATACATGAAATTACAAATAAAGGGTCGCTCACCAGTGTTGTTCATTTCTTGAATAAAAAAAATGGGCACACTTTTCAATAACTGTTCAATCAAATCAATGGATGGATGTGCCATAACTTTCTCCAGCTGAACAGAAACAAAACGGAAGCAATACTTTTGGACATAATGAGGAACGATCAACCGTCAGCACACAGCTTCAGTTAATACAGACAGAAACTACTGATCAGGCCCAAAATCTAGGTGTAGTAATGGACTCAGACCTGAACCTCCAGGGTCACATAAAGGCAATAACAAGGTCAGCCTTCTATCACCTGAAGAACATTTCTAGGATTAAAGCACTGATGTCGCAACAGGACCTAGAAAAACTCATCCATGTGTTTATCTTTAGTCGGATTTATTACTGCAACAGCGTCTTCACAGGTCTGCCCTAAAAAGTCAATCAGACAGCTGCAGCTGATCCAGAACGCTGCCGCTCGTGTTCCTCACTAGAACCAGGAAAGTAGAGCACATCACCCCAGTTCTAAAGTCCTTACACTGGCTCCCTGTAGCTCAGAGAATAGACTTCTAAATACTTTTACTAGTTTATAAATCATTGGATGGCTTAGCAGCAAAGTATGTTGAAGATCAGCTGTTACTATAGCAACCCCACCAGACCACTCAGGTCCTCTGATTCCAGTCTACTCAGCATCCCTAGAATCAGAACCAAACATGGAGAAGCAGCTTTCAGTTTCTATGCTCCTCTAATCTGGAACAAACTTCCAGAAAACTGCAAAGCTGCTGAAACACTGAGATCTTTTAAATCACGGCTAAAAACCCATTTGTTTATAGTTGTCTTTGAGTAATGCTTTCATGTATTATATGTTTTGTGTATGCTTATGCTTAATTGCTGTTTTTACTTTACCCCTTAATCATGTTAAGCACCTTGAATTACCGTGTTGTTAAAAATATGCTATACAAATAAAATTGCTTTGCCAAAACAAACGTTATGGGGCCGGCCCCATTCTCCACTGCTTCAAGAGGATTTAGCCTACTGAGCTTCTCAGTATTCTGGCAAAGGCTTAGACATTTAGACACAAATGTTTATAACAGAATCTTCCTAATAGAAGCTGTCTTTATATAATATTACTCTATAAAGAACGATGCTGTTCTACAGATTCATTTTGGCCAGCATTGAGCTCCACAGCGACATCTGGTGGCCCCAGTTGCAGAGCAGGGCCTCATTCCTTGCGTGACTCCTGGAACAGAGACATCATCAGAAGCATCTTACCTGGGCTAAGGAGAACCAGAACTGGACTGTTGCTCAGTGGTCCAAAGCTCTCTTTTTGCATAAAAGTAAAGTTTGTATTTAATTTGGAAATCAAGGTCTGAGAATCGGAGGTTGAGTGGAGAGGACCTGAGGCCAAGTTGTTTGAAGTCCAGAGTGAAGTTTCCACAGTCCGTGATAATTTGGGTTGCCATGTCATCTGCTGGTTCTGGTCCACTGGGTTTTTTGAAGTCCTCAGCCATCTAGCAGGATATTTTAGAGCACTTCATTGTTCCAGGGTTTATGGAGATGCTGATTTAATTTTCTAGCAGGACTTGGTACCCGCCCACACTGCCAAAGGTACCAAAAACTGGTCCAGTGACCATGGTGGTGCTGTGCTTGAGTGCCCGAAAAAGTGGCCTTACTTTTAATCCCATAGAGAAGCTATAAAGTATTGTCAAGAGGAAGATGAGAGACACCAGAACCAATAACGCAGATGACCTGAAGGCGGCTATAAAACTACGATGGGCTTCCTGAACACCTCAGCAGAACCACTGGCTGATCGTCTTCAGACCAAACGTGATCTATCGAGGTGAGGTCATGACAGACATATCCTGTCCAAGCTGTTCCCACAAAGTTGGGAGCAAGACGTCGTTGCTATGCTAAAGCACCAAGAGTTCCTTTCACTGGACTTCCTGGAAGGCAGTCCCTCACCATTATCTCCTCCACACCAAACTTGACACAATGTAGTCGGGCAAAGCGCCGTTCTTCTGCCAACTGCCAACCCAGACTCGTCTATTGGACTGCCAAACAAAGCGCCACGATTCATCACACCAGAGAACATATCTCCGCTGCTCTAGAGTCCTCTGGCGATGTGCTTTACATCGCCGCATACTTGGCGATGTACATGTTGGATCTAAAGGCGACGTAAAGTTTCTCTGTAGAAATTCGGTTATCACTCAACACTGTGTACCATGTCGTAGCTGAGTTGCTGTCATCGCTTCCAGTGCGTTATAACACCTCCAACAGTTGACAGGAATATTAAGATGTGAGAAAAAAGTTAACGACTGAATTTCCTGCTCGGATGGCATCCAGTCACGGCACCACACTGGAATTCACTGATCTCCTGCTGAGGTGACCAAATACTTCTGGAAATATAATATATTCATACTGTTATTCCAAAAAGTATTCAAGCAAATTAAATTTATATTCAGAGGTTCCACCATATACTGATGCACATGTAAGAGAAACTACATTTGTAACATATACATTTAGATAGATATTTGTAGTTAAGCCCAAAAATATTCATACCCTGGAATACATGGGTTTACTGTAATCTTCCACCAACATGTTTGTTGTGATTGAAAATTTGAATCTTTTGGAATCTGACCGAAAGAGCTAAAGATTAGAGTAATGCTAACGAGGCCTTCCAACCTTAAAGACTTTGAGCTAATTACCAAATATAAATCATCAAAAACACTGTGGAAACACAGAAAAAGATGGTCAGCAAATATAAGATGGAGCCAATTGTAATGTCAATAAAAAAGATTTTTTATTGATTTGAGAAGGTTATAAGAAATGTTCAACATTGTTTTTTCATTCAAATGTAAATGTCAAAAATATTTTAAAGGGATAGTTTTTACTAAATTGTTTTTATTACTTTTAGAAAGATGTCACTGTTTATTTTTGTATTTTTTTAATTTATTTTCTAAATCTAAATTTGTCAGGGGGATGAATAATTTTGGGATTACCTGTGCTTTTTTTTTTTTTTTTTTTTTTTACTACGAATAAATATTATTCTGTTTTTACAAAAGGTGTAACTGTTCATTTCTAACCCAGAATCATGATCTAAGTATTCTGGAGTTTATTATAAGATCTTCCATAGATTTTTTTTTTTCTGCTTGAAAATCTTTTAACAATTTTTGGTAACAAACTCACTGATGCACCCAAACTTGAAGCACCACCGCTCCCGTTTTCTATTTTCTCATCATCCTGTTGTGTTTGGAAATGTGCAAATCTTTTAAAAACATAACTGTAAAAATAAGAAATAAAAACAATAAGGTAAATTCACATCACTTTAGCACTTGGGGAAGACGCGCAGACATTTTCAACTTAATGCATAGAGTTCAGGTAACTGAATCAATGAAAAAAAGATTATAATCTCAGACCTGGACACCGAACCCGGTGCATCTCGCTATTCTGACAGCTCGTTGAAGAGTTACGGAGGCTTGGAGCACATCTGTGACTGCACCGATCACAGACCGGAGGTGACAGTTCACCGCAACTTAACCACTGATGCAGAGGGAGCGCATGCTACGTTATTTCCTTCCGCTGAAGCGATCAGAAAAGCCCTCGTCCAGAGAGTCTCGCCAAATTCTTGGCTGAAGTGGCGCTCCTAATTTCAGTCTCCAGCGTAGCAAAGCACAACCTCAAGCTGGAGTGCAGTTCAGTTCCATATGGAGCATTCAGGCCACAGCAGGTTAAATGTTCATAATACATGGTGCCTATTTATCTGCTCGATGTGTGATGGCACGGTGTGCATTCAGTAATGGATTGGATTGAATATTAATTCAAATGAATGAAATTTAAACACTACTGAATATGTCGTTTTTTATCATTTTTAAATTGGAAAACAGAATATGACCGAAAACAAAAAAAATTTGTCTGGTCTCCGGTGATATTTTTTAAAAGAAAGCGTATAGAAATAATGCTTTTGAAATAGCTTTTTAATGCAATTGGGCACAGGATAAGTGACAAAGCTTGGTCTGTGAATTCATCCTTGAACTATTGATACACAAGAACTATCTCCTTGGCTCTTGGAAATGGCATGTAGGACCTCAAGCCTCTACCTCTACTATAACTCATTTCCTCTTAATGTTTCACAGAATCATTACATTTAATTTTTATTTCATTGTTTGTACACTGTGTTGGCAGTTTGAGTTAGCTATGAAAATTCAGGCTTCAGCTACTGGTAAAATCCCTTTCCGTAATTAAAGAACAACCATTAGCTAGGTCGCTGTCAGACACAAAGCACTGTCATCTTCAGTGTAAACCATTAACTACAACAGCAGTTTTCTTATATTTCCATAGAAGTGCTTGAAAAAAAACCCACACACATATATATATATGTATATATATATACATATATATATACATATATATATCCATAGTGCTCTGCCAATGACCGTTAGCTGAGAAGGGAGAGCAATACCCCAACATAGCTAGGCCTCTAGTCTGAAATAAGACTTGAGCTGATAATATTTGTTGCATCTTTCACCTTTATTCTGGATAGAGTTCAATAACAGAGCTTGTTACTAAATTAATGATTAATAACTTAATATATAAACAGACCTTTTACTACACGTATAAGAACTACCTCACAGTTCTAGGACACAAACATCTGGGATACATTTTTTTCACTACCAGTTTGACCAAATTATTAAAATATTCCTAATTTATTTTTCTTAAATCTTCATTGTTGTGTTGTGGATTTTGCTGCTAGCTAACACTAAATATGCTATGGAGTGTGAAAAATAAATACGCTTCAGAGTGACTTTAGCTAAATTAGTGACTGTTCCCAATTATTCCCTCAGAAGGTTTAAAGGCAAGGCAAGGCAATTTTATTTGTATAGCACACTTTCAACAACAAGGCAATTCAAGGTGCTTTACATGATTAAGGGGTAAAAATAAAAATAGCAATAAAACACAGACAAAGCATATAATGTAAAAACAGCAATAAAGCAAGAAGCACAGACAAAACATGATACAACAAAACATTACTTAAAGGCAGCTCTAAACAGATACGTTTTTAGTTGTGATTTAAAAGAACTCAGTGTTTCAGCAGCTTTGCAGTTGTCTGGAAGTTTGTTCCAGATTAGAGGAGCATAGAAACTGAAAGCTCTTAAACACTGGAGATTTTATATGCTTTAGATTGGCTTCCATCCTGGGGTAATTTACTATTATGAGCATTAAAGTCAAATTTGTGTTTGACTGCTAAATTAATCTGAATTCTGTGATCCAGCCAGGTTAGAGAATGATGATTATGCAGAAAACCGCTTCTACTTTCTATTTCTACACTGTACAATCTGCATATCTGAGATCAGTGGAATATCTGCATGTCGTAAATTGTAAAAGAAAATGCGAAAAAAAATATAAAAACACACCTGAACACAGCAGTCTTTACTACAGTTCCCTCACCACCTACAGACGGCCCACTGAGGTCGACAAGGTCACACTTTATCTCTGAACGCTGTGGAGGAGCATGCTGAGGAAGCTGAGAGGAAACTGTCTGCTGCAGGCCTTTATCATCACACGGCCCAGAACCCCTAAACGGAGAAGGTGGGAATACCTAATCAGTTACTTCTGGTCAGATAAATACTCAACCACATTTTAAATGGTTGGTTTTGGTTGTAAGAAAACATCTTTTAATGTTCTGGTCATGGTTTTTCTAAAGAGCAGAAACTGCAGAGGCATTAGAGAAGTAAGCTTACCTGAAAACCTGTAGTCTGCCAAAAAGGCCCCCAACTACAGTTATTTTCTATAAGATACTGTTCTGATTTAAAAATACAAAAATACAGACCTATTCAATAAATTAGAATATTATTGAAAATTTTCTTGTAGAAACTGAATTTGCTAAGTGGAACACATATAAATTACATACAGGCTTGATTTGTTTCAAGCATTTATTTCTGTTCATTATTGTGATTTTTTTTTGGTTTGCTTACAGATAATGGTGTTACATCAGACCAATGGAAAAAAACAGCCGCCCACAGGGATGCGAGAGAGCAGAGCGCGTCTCTGCTAGCAGAAGCTACCCATTAGCAACTCCATAACATGGCGGAAGACGTTTGGGGTTGTTGTTATTTGTGGAGATTGCAATTTTTTTTTTTACTCAAGACAGAAGAGGTGGGGTAGAAATGGTTGGAATTTGTCTTTGGAGCTCCACCAGCAAAGTATAACCCTCAAGCCCAAAACGGCCAAAACGGCAAGATTACACGTTAAGTCTATGGTTGAGGCTGTCAGAGTCTCTGCAGTGCTTTGTGTGCTTTGGCAATTTTTAAAAATGTTGCTGCTTTACAAGCTTCAAAGCGGCAAAAGCCAGCAACGCAGAAGTTTAGCTTGCTGTACTTTCGGTGTCATCCCCTGAACGTCAACCAATCAGAGCGCCTCACTGTGGTGACGTCACTACACATTTAAAGTAGCGCTGAAAGCCAACCTCATCCATACGCAGCTCCTGGAGCAAATAATTAAACTTTCCAAACTCAGAACGCCTCTCAAGAATGGGGGTGTATCCACAAGCGGTGCTGATGCGCCCAACGTTGTCTAGCTGTATTATGAAAATAAAGCCAAGACACTCTCTCGATATGATCCGCCATTGTTTAAAACATCCAGCAACAGAGGAAGCCCCGCCCATGCTCTCTTTTTTTTGCTCAGCAAGTGGCGGCCTTTGCAAGCTGCAGGCTTAAAAATGTATACGCTTCAAACCAGTCGCTTTGTGAGCGCTTTTTGACGGCGACAAAGCGTGCGGTGTGAACGCGGCATTAGGGTAGTTATTTGCTCGAAGGAAGCGTAAGAGTTACTGTTAGCCAATCAGAGACGAGACGTTTCAATATCATGAATATTAATGAGTAAGACTCGTAATCCTGTGGCTTTTCGCCCACCCACTCCTCCGAGAAACTTCAAGCCCTGAAACAGGAGCGCGAGAGCATTTTTTTCTACAAAAAAATTACTCAAAAACCAATTAATTCATACTAGAGACCCCAGCAAATTTACTGAAACAAAGTGAGTGACACCTTTAATAGTGAAGGAGTACCTGGACAAATAAAAACAACATTTAACCTTGTCGTGATCTCCATGGGGGTTTGTGTTTTGATTATTTCTGTTTAGTTTTGTTTAGGTAATTCCTTGGTATTTAGTTTCTTAGTTATTGCTGATATTCTGTTTGAGCATTTAGGTTATCTTCTTATTGTCTTGTAATTGTTTTTTGTTTTGGTTCAACTTCCTCCATCTTCACTGTGTTGATTCGTCTCCCCGGTTCAGTACTCTCCTCTCACACTCCCCTGATTAAGCTTACCTGAATCCAGTGGTATTCTCCACCCGAGCCTCGTTTCTATAAGCTCCCTGGTTTTTATTGTTCATTGCCGGTTTCTTCCGTAACGCTCCCTCTGCTCCATGGCAGCTTACTCCTGCTCATTTGATAAATGTTCTGTTATCCTTATTCTTAAACCTTCCACCATGCTCATTCCTAGCTCTTGCCTGAATTTTGGTCCTCCTCTCGACTCACAAAACCTGACAAAAATCTGCCTAATAGCAATTTTCCCATTAATATGAATATGTGAAATTCTAGAAAAAAAAAGTATTTGGCGGCCACTGATTGTGCAACCTGTCCCACCTATAAAGATGAGAGAGGTCTGTCATTTTGAGAGACAGAATATAAAAAAATCCAGGAAATCTCTTTGTACGATTTTTAAAGAATTTATTTGTACGATGTTGCAGAAAATAAGTATATAACAAAAGTTCACCTCAATACTCTTTGATTAAATGTTTCCTGTAGGTCTTCACCAGGTTTCCACACACTGTAGCTGGTATTTTGGCCCATTCCTCCATGCAGATCTTCTCTAGAGCTGTGATGTTTTGGGGCTGTCGCTGAGCAACACCAACTTTCAACTCCCTCCACAGATTCTCTATTGGATTGATGTCTGGAGACTGGCTAGGCCACTCCAGAACCATGAAATCATTTTTACGTAGCCACTCCTTCGTTGCCTGGGCGATGTGTTTGGAAGATCCAGCCCCGTTTCATCTTCAATTCACTGATGGGAGGAGGTTTTTGCCCAAAATGTCACGATACTTACATATACATACATGGCCCCCTTCATCCTTTCCTTAATACAGATCAGTCATCCTGTCCCCTTTGCAGAAAAGCAGCTCCAAAGCATAATGCTTCCACCCCCATGCTTCACAGTAGGTATGGTGTTCTTAGGATGCAACTCAGCATTCTTCCCCCTCCAAACAGGGCGAGTGGCGTGTATTACAAAGATTTCTATTTTGGTCTCATCTGACCACATGACATTCTCCCAATCCTCCTCTGGATCATCCAGATGGTCTCTGGCAAACCTTAGACGGGCATGGACATGTGCTGGCTTAAGCAGGGGGACCTTTTGAGCGCTGCAGGATTTTAATCCCTGACGACATGTTACTTATAATAACCTTTGTTACTGTGGTCCCAGCTCTCTTCAGGCCATGTGTAGAGTGTAGTTCTGGGCTGTTTCCTCACCGTTCTCTAGATCATGTGTAACCCACGAGGTTAGATCTTGCATGGAGCCCCAGATCGAGGAAGATTGTCAGTGATCCATTTTCTAATAATTGCTCCAGCAGTTTATCTCTTCTCACCAAGCTGCTTGCCTGTTGTAGATTGGCTCATCCCAGTCTTGTGCAGGTGTAAAATCTTGTCCCTGGTGTCCTTGGACAGCTCTCTGGTCTTGGTCATGGTGGAGGTTGGAGTCTGACTGCATGAAGGTGTGGACAGGTGTCTTTTATACTGATAACGAGTTCAAACAGGTGCCATTGATAGAGGTAACGAGTGGAGGATAGAAGAGCTTCTTAAATAATTAGTAACAGGTTTATGAAAGTTATAATTCTTGCTTGGTTGTAGGTGATAAATACTTATTTTATGCACCATTGTACAAATCATTTCTTTAAAAATCATACAATGTGATTTTCCTGACTTTTTTCACATTCTGTATCTCACAGCTGAAGTGTACCAGTGATGAAAATCACAGACCTCTCTAATCTTTTTAAGTGGGAGAACTTGCACAATTGGTGCCAAATACTGTTTTTGACCACTGTATTTGTTTTGGAATGTTGTAAAATTCCTGCAGATTTCCTGAAAAATCTGAACTGATGTGTCACATTCAGTAAACCTATTTTTCTCTGCATGTAGATATCTGGTGGAAATGACTAAAACTGTCAGACAAAGGAGTGTGAATGACTGCACAATGTTTTAACAACTACCACCAGTAGTTTTCTCTGTGAGTAAATTCCTTTCCTTCCTATAACAAGTCGAACAGGACCAGTTTCATGTCTTATAAAAAAGCCCGGAGAGGATCAGATTTGATGCGAGTACTGCTGCAGCACCTGTCGGATCAGGTTTCCGGCTCCGAGCCAGACTGGAGTTTCTGGTCCAGCTGGGTGAAAGATGAGATAAGGAATTCTTCAGCTGTTCTTCACACTTATCGCGTCACGTCTGACCCAAACGGATGAAAGGTGAACATCAAGAAAAACATCTTCGCTTTCGTTATCTGTTAATATAAATACCTGCCCTGGAAATATCGATCTTATTTTGAATCAGACTAAAGATTTCCTGTTTTAGGTCAGTTAGAATTATCAAAATCATTGATTACCGCTAAAATACAGAGTGATATAATAAAGTTTTTTTTTCCAAGTATCTTTGAAGTCTGGTTTTTACATAAATTTACTTACTATTTAGTGGAATTACCTTTAGAACTTGGGTCAAATATTTTAGATTTGGTTCAACAAACAGGTAGTATCTATCTCACAATGGTTTGCTGAAATTTTGGCCCATTCCTGCTGACCAATTTAGACTAAAATTAAACTACCTTGCTCTCACACACCGTTTCAGCACTGCCCACCAATTTTCTATGTGACTGAGATCAGAACTTCGTGATGGCCACTCAAAAACATTGACTTTGTTGTCTATAAGCTGCTTTATGCCTATTTATTCAATTCAATTCAAAAATACTTTATTGATCCCAGAGGGAAATTAAGTGTTGGTATAGGTCATATAATTAATTCTTTAAGGAGTTATTATAGATCATGATGGCTGTGGGCAGGAAGCATTTCCTGTAGCGGTCTGTATTGCAGCGAAACTGAAGAAGCCTCCGACTGAAGACGCTCTGTTGTTGTATGACTGTCTCATGAAGAGGATGCTCAGGGTTGTCCATAATTTCTTTGATTTTATGAAGAATCCTTCTTTGCATCATCATCTCCAGATTTTCCACAGTTGTCCCAAGAACAGAACCAGAACCTTCTTTATCAGGTTGTTTAACCTGTTTAAATCCCTGGCTCTGATGCTGTTACCCCAACAGATGACGGCTGAAGAGATTTACTCTCCACCACAGACTTGTAGAAGATCTGCAGCATCTTGCTGCAAACCTTGAAGGACCTAAGCTTCCTCAAGAAGTACAGTCTGCTCTGTCCCTTCTTGTAGACGGCTTCACTGTTGCGCCTCCAGTCCAGTCTGTTGTCAAGGTGAACTCTGAGGTATTTATACTCCTCAACCACCTCCACTTCTTCTCCCATGATGGAAACAATGTTTGACTTATCCCTGTTTCTTCTGAAATCTACAATCATCTCCTTTGTTTTGTTCACATTTAAGGTGAGACGATTGTTTCCACAGCATGTCACAAAGCGCTCCACCAGCTCTCTGTATTCAGCTTCTTGTCCATCTCTGATACACCCGACAATTGCAGAGTCATCTGAGTATTTCTGCAGGTGACAGTTCTCTGATTTGTACTGGAAGTCTGAGGTGTACAGAGTGAAAAGGAATGGTGAGAGTACGGTCCCCTGTGGTGCTCCTGTGCTGCTGACCACCTGGTTTGACACACAATTCTTCAGTTTCACAAATTGTGGTCTGTTGGTCAGGTAGTCATTGATCCAGGCTATTGTTGAGGGCTCCACCTGTGTCTTCAGGTGTTTCTGACGAAGCAAATCAGGTTCAATTGTGTTAAATGCACTGGAGAAATCAAAGAACATGATCCTCACAGTGCTGCCTGCTTTTTCCAGATGACAGTGGGTTGGTTGAAGCAGGTGGATGATGGCATTTTCAACTCCAACTCCACAGCGATAAGCAAACTGCAGCGGGTTCTGATACGTTCTTGTTTGCTTACTCAGGGGTGCCAAGAGGAGTCTCTCCAGGACCTTCATGATGTGGGATGTCAGGGCAACAGGTCTATAGTCATTGATGACTGATGAGTGAGTTCTCTTTGGTACTGGAACAAGGCAGGATGTCTTCCACAACACTGGAACCTTCTCCTGAGTTAAGCTAAGGTTGAAGAGGTGCTGCAGAATCCCACAGAGCTGCTCAGCTCAGGCCTTCAGGACTCTGGGGCTGACACCATCTGGACCTGCAGCCTTGTTCCGGTTCAGTTTCTCCAGCTGCCTCTTCACCTGACTTTTGGAGACAGACAAGTGGGAGGGGGAGGCAAAGGGGGTATTTCAGCATTTCCTAAATTGGTTGAAGTCAAACTTGTGGAAGCAGAAGAGTCCATGGCTGAGGTGAAGGATAAAACATCCGAGGTGTAACAGGAAAGCTGTTGGTCAGAGGAGAGTGGGATGTCTGTTTGGCTGGGAACAGGAGAGGAGGATGCTGAGCTAGTTCCTGAACTGAACCTGTTGAAGAATGTGTTCAGTTCATTGGCTCTGTCCAGACTTCCATCTATCCAATCCTTCCTGTCCTTAAAACCTGTGATCTTTCTCATTCCTGACCAGACATCTCTGATATTGTTCCTCTGTAGTTTATTCTCCAGCTTCTTCCTGTATGCCTCCTTGCTGTCTCTGATCTTGACCTTAAGTTGCTTCTGTATACTCCTCAGTAATTCCCTGTCTCCCTCCCTGAAGGCTCTTTTTTTCTTGTTTAGCAGTTCCATCAGGTCACTGGTGATCCAGGGTTTGTTATTAGGGAAGCATCTCACTGTTCTGGTGGGGATGATGTTGTCCACACAGAAATTTATATAGTCAGTCACACACTCAGTCATGGCATTGATGTCCTCTCCATGGGCTTGGCAAAGAGTCATCCAGTCTGTGGTTGCAAAAGAACCCTGCAGGGCTTCTTCAGCTTCCTGTGACCATTTTCTCACAGTTTCCTTTGTAACAGGTTGCCTCTGGACAAGTGGTTTATATTCTGAACAGAGAAAAACAAGATTGTGATCTGATTGTCCCAGAGGAGGTCTTGGTTTGGACATGTATGCATCATTTTCATTTGCATAAAACAAATCCAAGGTCCTGTTTTCTCTTGTGGAGCAGCTGACAAACTGTTGAATTGTTGGAAGTGTAGTAGAGAGCCAGGCATGATTAAAATCACCAGAAATTGCCACAAATGCATTGAGGTGCTGTGTCTGTAGCTTAGCAACAACGGAACTGATGACATCAAATGCATTGTCGGCAACGGCTGAAGGTGGAATGTAAACAACTGCCAAAATTACACTGGTGAACTCTCTTTGTAAATCATATGGACGTAAACTTCCTGCCAAGAGTTCGACATCTGGGCTGCAGAGACGACACTTCACAGTAACATGTCTTGGATGACACCATCTGTTGTTGACAAGCACTGCTACTCAACCTCCTTTTCTTTTCCTGCTCGTTTTCCAGATCTCTGTCTGGTCGTACAGTCAGGAAGCCTGGCAGACAGACGTTGGAGTCGGGGATATGATCCAGCAGCCACGTCTCAGTGAAACACATAACACTGCATTCCCGGTACTCTGGCTGTGTCCTTGTAAGGGCTTGGAGTTCATCCATCTTGTTAGCCAGTGATCTTAAGTTGCCCATTATGATCGATGGAAGAGATGGCTTGAACTTCCTCTTTCTCTGTCTCCTTTTCGCTCCTGCTCTGCATCCACGTCTCCTCCTTATCAACTCATCAGGATTTGTGGCTTCAGTTTAGGTATTATTTCAGCTTTTGCGATGTTAATCAGCTGCTCCCGGCTTTAAACCACATTGTTGCCATGGTTATGCATCATAACAAGTTGTCAAAAAGTGAAAAATTTACAGCAAAAATCATTCCAGCTTCACAGCACCAAAAACTAGAAAGTATACAGGTAAAAAAAAAAGCAAACTTCCTCAAGAAAAAAGAGGAACCAATGTACAAAAAAACAAAACTTAATATGTAGCCAACAGAGCCACTCCAACATGCAGCCACCCAGAGCAGCACAATTCTAGAATGTGAATTCTATGTAGGATGCTTAGAGTTGTGTCCATTTGGAAGACCTATTTGGGTCCAAACCGTAACTTCCTGGCTGATGTCCTCCACACAATCTTCTTTCTGAAGGTCTCAAACGGTTCTTTGGATCTTACCGTTGACATAATCTGTTGGATTTTTGAGTTCAGTTTGATCATTTTGGCTCTATAGTAGCATCTTGTGTTATATTTTATTTCTGTCTTTTTAGTTTACCGGTGTTACTTTAATCTTAGTGCATCCGTTTCCTTTTCCTCTACAGATGTTTTCATTTACTCACCTGTGTAGCATCCAGTGACCGTAGTTCCCAGCACAGATACTCCTTGATTCAGTTACTCGATGTCGGATCCTCCGTTGCACTCGTACTGGTTTCCCGGTCCGTCTCTGCTCGTTAAATCGTGCTTTTCTCTATTTTCCTGCCGTCCTCGTCTCTGCTCCTATTTCATAATTAAAGGCCAGTCTCCAACCTTCCATTCATCAGCAGGGTCATTGCTGTGTTTGAACTCACCACAGTTCTGAGACTGTCCGTGTCAAGGTGTTCAATGACATCCACATGACTGTGGAAGAACCACAGCGTTGGTACTGTTGCACCTCGGTGCAGCCTTCAACACTGTTGTCCATAATATACTATTGAACCGACTGGTGAGTTGGTTCAGTACTTTGCTGGTTCCAGTCCAACCTAAAGAACAGGGACTTCTTTGTGTCAATAGTTAACTTTTCATTGGAGTAGACAATCACATGCAGGGTACCCCAAGGTTGCCTCTTCCCTCTTATTTAATACTTGCATGCTCCCGCTGGCTCAGATTATAACAAGTAATAATATTAGTTACTATAGTTATGCAGATGATACTCAACTTGGCATTACAATGTGACTGTGAATGACAATTCTAACAATGAGCAGATGCATTGAACAAATAATACATTTATTTATAAAGCGTTTTCCATCAAAGTGCTGTACAACCACAAATATCTTTCATAAAAACGCTCATTGCATAAAAGGAAAGATAAATATTTCTTAAAAATTGCACTAAAATAAACAAGTGCATAAAATTCCATTAAATGGGCTTTACATAAAAATGAACAAGATTGCTTAAAAAAAACATCAGGAGGTAAACGCACGTGTCAGCAAATGCCTTAACTGTTGATGCCTGCCCCATGTCCACAGGCAAGCTGTTCTAAAGTGTTGGTGCATAAAAAGAAAATGCTCTCCCACCATATCGTCTTTTTTTGCATTCTTGGAACAACCAGAAGGCCGGTGCCTTGAGACCTTAAATTCCTGCCAGGTACATATGGCTTAACCATTTCTGTTCGGTATGAGGATGCAATGCTATTTACTCCTTTATATGTTAAACGCAATGCTTTAAAATCTATTCTAAATCAATGTGTGGATGTGCCATAATTTTCTCCAGCTAAATAGAAACAAATCTGAGGTCGTTATTTTTGGACCTAAAGTGGAGCGATCTAGTTCCAGTTAATAGTAGCTAGAAACTACTGATCAGGCCTGAAATCTGGGTGTAATAATGGACTCAGACCTGAACATTCAGAGACACATAAACACAATTTTAAGGTCCGCCTCCTATCACCTGAAGAACATTTCTAGGATTAAAGGACTGTTGTCCCAGCAGGACCTAAAGAAACAACAAACAAAACTCATCTATGTATTTATCTTTAGTCCGATTGAATACTGCAACAGTGTCTTCACAGGTCTGCCTTAAAAGTCAACACCTTCTGTCACGATGTGGTTGAAGGAGGACCCAAATGCAGGAGTTCAGGAAGTCAGAAAATAAAATGTTTGATGGACAAAAATCCAAAACCTTTACAAGTAACCAGAGAACACAAAAAACGGGAAGGGAGATGAAGAATGCAGTGGGTTATGACGGAAAGAGGACTGCTTAAATACTGAGGAGGGAGTGAGGAATGACTGAGAGAAACCTGAGGAGTAATTAGCGGAAAGCAGATGCAGGTGAGAGAGCGAGCAGGTAGATTGGAGATGAGCTGCAGCTGGGCAGGGAAGCAGAATGGCAGGGAGGAAAAAGAGAGGAAAAAGAAGAACAGAAGATAAAACCAGACAGAAAATTATCTTAAATGCATAAGGCAAGAATTACACAGATGAATAACTAAGAATGATGAAATCTAAGTAAGTAAATAAACAAACTCAAGGAAAAAGCAATAATGGATAGCAGGCGAGAGGGGAGGATAACAGAACAAAAGGAAAACATAAGTGTAATCACTGGGTAAAAGGAACTCAAATCAGAGAACAGTAATCTAAATGAGAGAAATAAGGTAAAACGGAACTAACACAGAGGAATGAACTGAAAATGATGAAAACTACGGCCCTGTCTACACGGAGACAGCCAGGTGTCAGGAGCTGCCAGGTGTAGCAGCATAGATATTTCATCGAATAGTCGTCTCATCCACTAGGAGCAACGATCATGTTTGAAACTCTGCGATAAAGTAAACGAACACGGTGCCGTACGGTGTTCCAGCCCTAATAAAGCAAAAACTGACCTTATTATGGATCCTAGAATACGATTTACTGTCCCTCCTCTATCACCAGCAGCATCAAATGGATCAGGAGAACCACAGACACCATCTGCTTTAGAATAAAGTTATAATTTGAAGCTAGATTTCTTGTCTGTGTTTCTCCGGCAGTGTCACAGCGCCACTGGTGGGCCCAGCATATGTACTGCAGCATTTTAAGCGGGTTCGTGTGAGTTCATGCGGACAAAGGTTTGAATTATTGTGGCGCTGTTTTCACAGATTGTTTTTGAAACTGCACCCGTTTTGTCTCCGTGTAGAGCAGGCCTTAATGACGGTCCAAACCCAACACCATGAAACTAAAAACGCAAACAGCTAATGATCATGACAGCTGCAGCTGATCCAGAACGCTGCTGCTCGTGTTCCTCACCGGAACCAGGAAAGTAGAGCACATCACCCCAGTTCTAAAGTCCTTATACTGGCTCCCTGTAGCTCAGAGAATAGGCTTCAAAATACTTACATTTATAAATCATTGAAGGGCTTAGCACCAAAATACATTAAAGATCTGTTGTTGTCGCTGTATCAACCTTCCAGACCACTCAGATCGTCTGGTTCAGGTCTACTCTGCATCCCCAGACACAGAACCAAACGTGGGGAAGCAGCATTCAGTTTTTATGCTCCTCTAATCTGGAACAAACTTCCACAAATCTGCCGATACACTGAGACTGAGTTGCTTTAAATTTGTTTAGAGCTGCCTTTGATTAATGCTCGCTGGAGCACCTTTCATTTATACTGTATTCCAAGTTTTCATTACTGTTCTTTAAATGTGCTTCACAACTGAACCTACCGTGACTTGCCTCCAGCACCACCTCAACAGTCAGGATTACACCACTCAAAATGAAACCAAACCTGTTTTTCTAACCTCTTGTTCGTAATTCTGGCCATTGTGCGTGGAAATAAATGAGGGTGTCCTCATTCCTCCCCAAACATTTTTGTTCTTAAATTAAACCTCACGGAAACATTTAAAAGGTGGATTTTCTTCCTTTTTTTATTGCTTATTTGAATCATCAAACATCCATATGGCAAGCTGTTGCAATTTTTTTAAAAACATGAATAAAAGTGAAATCTCTCAAACAGGGATTCTGATGTTTTACTCCCGGATGCTCCCTGCCATGATGCCTCCTTCAGACTTGCAGAGTTCTGTGCACGTTTCAGCGACTCATTATGTGTAATGTAATAAGTGAGGATCAAACAGTAGTTTATGATGATACTGTGTTACAGGGATCGATAATGAGATTACAGCAACCTGCAGAGAGTCTATGTGTGTGTGTGTGTGTGTGTGTGTGTGTGTGTGTGTGTGTGTGTGTGTGTGTGTGTGTGTGCGTGCTTGCTGTTGGAGCTGCAGGACAGATATCTGTCCCCGCCCAGCTACAGATGCTCTGCATGATGTGATTATGTGGGACGAGCCGGGCCTCAAGCAGGCTTCACGTCCCACTCGTTTGATCCACCAGAAGCTCCTCAGCTCTGATCGGGGCTGACAGGTCACCACAACACCACCACACAGCAGCACTCCCTCCGCTCTGATCCATGAAGTCTCCTTGTGTTTTGCTCTAAAACAAATCTGAATAAGTTAGAGCGGTCGAATCCCTCAGAATGTTATCTGTTTAATTATCTAGTTTATTTTCCTTACTTGATTTTGCTTCTTCTTTTTTTGTTTCTATTGTCTCTGTGCCTCTGCAGGGTCTGGACCTCCCTGTGTGGCCAATGTTTTGGAGACTAAACCCAGACCCTGGTCTGGATGTTCCTCAGGTTCTAGTCTCGCTGCAGGCTCGGTTCGCTGCGGTTTTAACCTGGTTCCAGTTCCGAATGAACTTGCTTCCTAGCAGTGTCACCTCGCTTGCAGACTGGACTCGGCTTTTGGTCTGGATGTCTCTTTAGGGTCTGGACCTTCCAGAAGTATCAGCCCTTAGCTTGATTCCTAGTCTGGGTGTCTCTGTGGGTTCTGGTACTCCCTGCAGAACCAGTTTGGTTAAGACTGAACCTGGTTCCTGGCCTCGACCTCCCATCAGTGTCACCTGGCTGCAGTTTAAACCTGGTTCCTCAAATGTCCCTTTGGGTCCTGGACCTTCCAGCAGTGTTGGTTTGCTGCAGGTTTTGTTCAGGATTTTGTCCCTGGAGGTAATGCACCTTCCTGGAGTGTTGATTTTCTGCTGATTGAACCTGATTCCTGGTCTCGGTTTCTCTCATGTATTTCCTGAAGAGTCTGCTTGCTGCAGATCAAACCTGGTTCCCGTAGCCTTAACCTCCCTGCAGTGTTGGTCTGCTGCAGTTTATGAGTCTGTGTGGGACGTGAAGGACCAGTGGGAGGTTCAGCATGAATGTTGGAACATCTGAAGGAGAATATTTGCGGATGAAATCCGCAGATGTGGAGCGGAGCTGCAGTGGAGGTGGTAGGCAGGTGGAGAGACGCCACATCCAGCCCCCTCCTCTCCGTCTTTTACATAAAGAGCGTTATGAAATCCAGTCGACAAGCTGCTTGGATTTCACTCAAGCCGCCCTCATGAGTCACTTCCAGCTGCTAAAAGTAGCAGAGCTGCCGTTATGTCATCAGAGGGCAGTATTTCCCTGCATGCACTGCAGCGGCGAGTGCCGAGGAGCTCCGTGGGCTCAGAAAACGTGGAGTATGAGCTTGTTTCCTCTTCACACCGACTCTGCTGCTTCCTACAGAATCATGACTCTGAGTCTGCTCACAAACCCTCAGAAGCTCTTGTATAATCAGGAGTTTGGTCATTTAGCTCGTCTGATCCCCCCCCCCCCCCCCCAATTTTTTATTAAAATCAATTAAGATTTAAAGACATTTTATAAATATCCTATAACACGACTCATTGATGCTGCTTTCTGGGTAACATCTGGAGCATTTACTCATCAGTTATTTGTTTTTCTGTTATTTTTTTGGCTCTGGATCTTTGCCTCCTCGTTCTCGTTGTCTGTTTATGGTATTTCTGATCTTTTGTGGTCTTTTTCTCTGTAGTGAATTGACTTCTGTTTCTTCTCAGCAACCTTTATGCCCTTGTTTCTGTAACTTGTATATATGTATATATTTTGTAATTATGTTATTTATTTTTTTTGTCTTAAAAATAATAACTATTTTTTTACTCTTTCTCGAATAAGTTTTGGGATGGAAACGTTTTACTTTTACTTGAGTAAAAATATTTTGAAGTAGTGCTACTCTTACTTGAGCCACTTTTTGAAAGAAATGTAGCCTACTTTTAGGAGTAGTTGCACCACACTATACTTTTTACTTTTACTTGAATAATATTTTTATGACGTATCTCAACTCTTCATTGAGTAAAATTTCTGGTTACTCTTCCCACAGTGAGTAACTTTACTGAATGAACTACGAGCTTGTTTTAACCAAAAATGGATGAGACTCACAGCTACAATTTATGTTGAAGTGAGACCTCTTGTTTGTATGGAGGACTACGGGGGTCATTGGAAAAGCAATACCGCATTTTGACGATGACTGCTTAATTGTGTATTAAAAATATAGATTGCTAGATATAATTTCAAATTCAACAATGAATCCATAAAAAAAAGACAAATTTGAAAAGCATTTTTTGTAATTACACATTTTAAATTGAAATACTAAAGAGGAATTGCAAATTGTATTTATTATTTGATTATTAAATACTGTGATTTGAAAATGTTTTTCAAATCCTACTTCAAAATGGAGAATTAAATAACACAATTAATAAATTAGATTATAAATAACTTTCCTTTTCATAAATTTAAAAAAGTTATTCACTTTTCTACATCCGTTTTCTCTTTCTGGCTCTCATTTTCAAATCCTTTTTGCAATTGCATTTCCTAAATGGTTTACCCTCTCCTTTTAGCGTTCGAGTGACCCTCCTGGTCCCTGAGCACACTGAAAACTAAGTTCAACCAATCACAGCTGCTCCTTGAATGTAACCAGCTCTCTCATTGGTTAGACACGAGCTGTGCAGCTCAGCAAGGTCAACGCAAATGTGGGTGTGCTGGACGACCTCTACAAGGTCTTTGTGAGTATTTCAAGTGCTAGCTAACGTGACAAATCACATGACAAACACAGTCAAAACTCACATTATTAGTAATAAATTAAATTGAGGTACAGCATATGTGTGATTCAGAGCGTAAAGCGGACCAGAAAATACTGTAATTTTCGGACTATAAGCCGCTACTTTTTTCACATGCTTTGGACCCCGCGTCCTATACAACGATTCGACTAATTTATAGATCTTTTTTACTGGCTAACAGCCTCCAGGGGGCGCTATAGCAGGAAATGCATAAGTGAGACAGACATATGGAGAAAGATTATGCGCCGAAGACGACACTGCCGATAGTTTTCCTGCATGCACCCTCATCATGGAAAACACACAAAGAAATGCAGCTTTTAAGTTAAAGGTAATGGAGCTGGTCCTAAAAGAAGAAAATAGAGCTGCTGCACGTTAGCTTGGCATCAATAAATCGATGGTGAGACGTTGGAGGAGGCAGCGGGAAGAACTGAGTCAGTGTAAAAAGACGACAAAAGCTTTCAGATGACATAAAGACACTGAGGAAAACGACTTCAGTGGCTTTAGTGAGGAAGAGAAAGGTGAAGATAGCGACCAATGACTTTTCTGGTTGGCTAAAGTATGTTTTCTTTTCTAATCTGGCTTGTTACTGGTGTGTTGGTGCCTTACTGCTGATTTTCAGGCAGAGTTTGAAAGAAAAAAAAAACATGTCTTAAATTAAAATGAGAAAACCACTCAGAGGCTGCAGACCTCCGGGACTCATTCTAACTTTCGGTACTTTTGCAATAAAATGTCTCTTAATGAGACGCATGGCTGAACTCTTCCAGAGGAGATTTGGGGCTGCTGCGAGAGGGGAGCCGCTTGTGAGTGGAGGTGAGTGGTCGGCGGGTGGCTAAGCGCTTCATGTCGGACCAACCCCACAATCTAATCAGTTGTTCCTGGTCCCATTGCGGACATTTCATCGAAATCCACGTGCCCTATATATGTACAACATCTATTTTCTTTTAAAATGTAGCTGGTGCGCCTTATATTCAGGTGCTCAATAGTCCAAAAATTACGGTTACTTCTTTTTTTTTCCGGTCAGGGGACCCATGGGCCGACCTGAAGGGGAGGGGACTCCCCATGGACTTTTCCCCTCTCTATTGTGTGCAGGTGAAACAATCCCGATAAATGGACAAACTCCTTTCCTGAACAGTTACAACTCCAAAGATTAAGATCCCCTACAAAATCACAGCTGATGGGTAATCCTTTGTCCTCCTAGTTACTCACCTGTCTGTCTATTTCACAGAGTCTGACCTGAAGGCCGAGCCCAAGAAGAAAATGCAGACTATCCTGCACATTGTTATTATTTTAAATAAAACTTGTTCAACCTTTCGAGGAGTGTGGTCTGACTTCTGGGTCTGATTTGTAACTGAAACTTTAAGCTTTGTACAAAAACATTGCTATCAGTGCATCCCTTGTTTCTGATGTCGTGTTGAGAATAATTTGGTGTTCTTTTACATTTTATCTTTTTGGTTCCTTTTTGCTTACCGGGTAGTCATTGTTGCACCTTTTTATTTTGTGCATTTATGCAGTACTTTGCATGTGTTTCCTTATTTTGTCTCAGCAGAAACTTGTGTCTCTTAGTTAATTTTTTGCATATTCTTTTCATTTTGTGTCATTCTGTTGTGTATTTTGGGTATATTTAGGCTTTACTGTAGTGAAGGAGGGCATAAAACAAAGAAAGGACACCATGTAAAGATAAAGAAAGGATGGAAGGACCCTAGGAAAGAAAGAAGGACATAAGGCAGAGATTGAATGAGATAATGGGGGAAGGAGGAAGATTAGGAAGCAAAGAAGAGAATCATTTTTCAATTCAATTCGGTTTATTTATATGGCGCCGATTCACAAGAGATGTCATCTCAAGGCACTTTACAAGAGAGTAATTTCAATACAAACATTCCAATCAGTTTAAAGATTTAGCTAGTTTTCTATGTAAGGAATCCCAGCAGATTGCATCAAGTCATTGATTTGAGGTTGCGCCCCTTTGATGCAGACTCCCACCACAGCAATCCCTCATACTGAGGAAGCATGTAGCTACAGTGGAGAGGAAAAACTCCCCTTTAATAGGAAGAAACCTCCATCAGAACCAGAACCTGGCTCAGTAGGAGCGGCCATCTGCCACTAGGGGTTCGGGAAGACAGAGCAGAGACACAGAACAAAAGAAATGATGTAAGAGTACTTTCTATGTTAAAGAAAATAAAAAGTAAATAACAGGATACGGAGGATGCTCAGTTACTGGGAGCATCATCCCAGTTGATGCCCCCCGTCCAACAGAGTATTGAAGCTAAGCAGGATACCAGACCAGATGTAGCTTCTATGGAGAGACAAACAGTGAGAGAAAACAAAGTTAACAGTTAAAAAAATGCAACTGGAGAGTAGTAGAAGAAAAAAGTAGCAGAGTGAAGAAAAGTGGTCAGTCTGTCCTCCAGCTATCTAACTGTGCGTTCACACCAAATGTGTTTGAAGCATCAAAGGCGTCAGGTTTACATGTAAAGTCAATGTAGAAACGCACTGACACGCGTCAGAGTATCCACATCGTGTCAGAAGCAGATTTTGTGTCGCGAAAAACAAATTTCTGCCTCATTCGCGCATCAGATTTGCGCGAATGAGTTTGACGTGCATCAGAAGCTATGCGCTTCATTTTATCTGGTGCATTTTGTGCATTCTCGCGTCGGGGCGTTTTTGCGTCTGCCGCTGAAGTTGAAAAATCTGATCTTCGGCGTCAGTTCGCGCCGCTTCAACCAATCAGAAGCCTTGTGACATGGTGTCACGTGATGCTGTGACCCAGTTTACGGGGTCAGGTCCGGGAAAATTCATTCATTCCACATGGAGGAAATACTGATAACGGCCGTGGCTAATCACCCCGAGCTATACAACACCAGCTGCTTTCTCTACAGAGACAGGGATAAAAAGGAGCTCGCTTGGAGGAATATAAGTGAGGAGATACGGCAACCTGGTAAGTTCATTTCACTTTTGAAAGTTTTCACGTTACTGACCTGCGAACCTGCACAAATGCTAGCAAGCTAGCCTACTGTCCCGCTATTTTACAGTTATTTTCCGTTAGATCGACAGCTGCCATCTTGCAAAAACACTGTCTGGCATTAGCTCCTCCCACAAGTTGCGTATTTCCTGCTTGATGAACGTCAAAATGGTATATTTTGATGCGTGTCCAATTCGCTTTGGATGCACATCGAGGTGCGAATGTTCAAGCGTCCAACTTGGGAGTGCGGTTCGTTTTTGATGCTTTGGTGTGAATGCACAGTAAGCCTATAGCAGCATAACTACAGAGATAGCTCAGGATGACCTTAGCCACTCTAACTATAAGCTTTATCAAAAAGGAAAGTTTTAAGCCTGGCCTTAAAAGTAAACAGAGTGTCTGCCTCACGGACTAAAGCTGGGAGCTGGTTCCACAGGAGAGGAGCCTGATAACTAAAAGATCTGCCTCCCATTCTACTTTTAGAGATCCTAGGAACTACAAGTAAACCTGCAGTCTGAGAGCGAAGGGCTCTGTTAGGAACATATGGAACAATTAGATCTCTGATGTATGATGGAGCTTGATTATTAAGGGAGCCAATGAAGGGAAGCTAAAACAGGAGAAATGTGATCTCTCTTTTTAATATTCATCAGAACTCTTGCTGCCGCATTTTGGATCAACTGACGGCTTTTAATGGCATTTTGAGGACGACCTGATAGTAAAGAATTACAGTAGTCCAGCCTTGAGGTAACAAATGCATGGACTAGTTTCTCAGAATCACTCCTGGAAAGAATACATCCATGTATCAACAAGAGATACATGGATGGAAAGAAGTAAGGAATGGTGTAAACTAATTTAAGGAGGGACACAGAAACGACAGAAAAAGAAAATATGGAAGGAAGAAGGTGAGTAAAAAGGATGGTATAATGATTAACTGTAATTCAATGTGTGGTTTTCTGGGTTCTGTGCGTTAGTTTCTCTTCAGCCATTCTTGCTTTAGATTCCCAGTGTCTTCTGGTTCCGACTCGGCTGCTTTTACTTGTCAGTTCTTCTCAACTGGTTCCCCCTCAGTACATTCCTTACTGGTTCAGTCTCATTGCTAGAAATTTGCTAGATTTCAATTCCTTGTTTTGTCATTTTAAAGTTGTTTATTTCTAGAAGTGGCTCTGTCATTTAGTCTGTTGGATTACCTTTAATAAATGTATGGTCGACTGTCCTTAAATTTCCTTGACATCTCATAGATTTACCAGTTACTGCTGCCATCTTCTATTTTTAGCTCTATTTGTACAAAGTTCAAGATAAGGACAAAACTGCAGGAAATAATGGATCAGACAGGAGGGAGCAGAGCTTTCAAAGCAGATGCGGAGTTACATTCACAAACTCTACTGTTGAGAAAAGACATGTTTTGATAATCTGACTCAGAGTTGGGGTCGAAAGCATCTGGGATTGACCATCGTGGTCAGACGGATCAGTATTCCTGATGTTTGTTTTGAAGAAATGAGGATCCAACCGGTCCCAGCTGCCTGGGTCTGTGGTTGGGGAGGTTGTGTCATTACCCTTGGCAAAGCTCACATTCACATGTGTGATGGGCAGCATTAATGCATATAAGTCCAGCAGACGTTTTAGACGCTTCAACACCACATCTCTTCCGAGGATGTCCATGCATTTTCACCAAGATACTGGAAAAACCAAACTCTAAACCCATTCCCAAGGCACGGATAGTGAACTGGCCCGCCTGCAGTACCTTAGCTGTTCAAAAGTATAAAAGGTTGGAGAATGAAGGAATAACGGGGTTGGGATCCTTAATGCAAGACGTTTTTGGGAGTTTCTGGAATCTGCTGGGGGAACGGAATTGATTAATTTTTAAAAGATGAAACGAGATGGATATGAAGCAGCTTCATGCAGACTCCCAGGAAATCCGTGTGTGTTTAATAAAGAAAGCAGGTTGTTTCTGCGAAAGGTTTAGATGAGAAACAAAGGAAAAAGCCGAGACAAACGGAGAATAAAAATGAAATGTGTGTTTCAGTGTGTCAGCCGGCTGAGAGCATCATGACCAGCTCTGGTGTCCTAGTTGGATTCATGCTTTGAAGGTTCTCCACTCTGTGGCTGAACATCAGGCGCAGCAGCAGCAGCAGCAGCAGCAGCAGCCGCCATGCCTCACAGATCAGGTTAACGGGTTTAAATCCAGATCTGAAAGGAGCTGCAGAACAAAGAGGCAGAACTGCTTTTCAAAGGAGAACAGACACCTCTGGAAACCTGACGAGCACGCATTAATCAGGTTATCAGGATCTAACACGGACAGGAAGTTGTCAAACTGCAAAAACAGCATCTGCTGCGCTCTCATTGGCTTATGTGGAAACACAGAGTCGCCTGATTGGTCCCTTCTCCTACTTTATGTTTAGGTCAGACATCAGGTTTTAACATCATTATGAATCCGAAACATGATGCATTAGCTTAGTAGTTTTCACCTGTGTGAGGTGTGTAGCAGTCTCGTAGGTTATCAGTCCCATAATAACCGGCTGAGGTTGAAGTTAATTCACCTGAAGATGAGTTTAAATTCAAACGGAAGAGAAGATTTATTGATGTTTGATCAGGATTAAAATTTAAAACAAAAATCAACATGGAAGTTTCTAACAGATTACTAAACAGATTGCACACGAAAAATCTCATCAAGTGTTAGCGAAACAATGTCTGCCCCTTTTCTACTAGAATAAACTCGGAATATAAAACACAGCAAGTCTAACTGACCAACAAATGAGGCAAACAACTCATTATAAACTCTATGCCTGGGAGTTGGAATAAAGCAGCTAATTTAAACCCTACAGTTGATCAAGTCATGATTTAATCATCAAAGGTCAAGGAGGAAGGTTATTTTAATGGCCTTAGTGGGGATTTTACTCTCTTTTAATCTAAGAGGGGAGATTAGGAAAAGGAAAAGGTAAAATATCTGAGATTATTATCTGGTCACTAGCCCCCGGTCTACAGCCTCTCGTGAATAGCTAAAATCCGGGAATACTTGAGACCCCCTCTAAAAACACTCATAATTCATTTCATTCCAGAATTGCGCTGCTCAAGGTGGCAGCATGTTGGAGTAGCTCTGTTACTTTGGTTCATATTTTGTTCTTTTTTTAAACTTTAATTCTTCCATTTTTGGTAGAAACATTGTTTTTGTGGACAACTGTTCTCTCTGGTTTTGAAGGCTGTGCAGCTGGAAGGATTTTTGCTGATACTTTTTATTTTTGGACATTTGTTATGATGCATAACCATGGCAACAAGGTGGTTTACAACTGGCAGCAGCTGATTAACATCACAAAAGCTCAAATAATACCTCAACTACAGCCACAAAACCCTGATGAGTTGAAAAGAAGACGCCATAGATCCAGAGCATCCTCTACATCAGACTGTCATACAACTGCAGAGCGTCTTCAGTCAGAGGCTTCTTCAGATCTGCAGACTGCTACAGGAGATCATCCCTACCCACAGCCATCAGCATCTACAACAAATCTTTGAAGGAACTTGCATAATGAGTTACAACAACATTTGATTTCCCTTTGGGATTAATAAAGTAATTTTGAATTGAATTGAATTGAATAACCGGCGATTTTAGAAGTTAAATTTACCTTAATATGTAGCAATATGCACAGTGGAAACCGTCTTGTAACTACAGCAGAAGCTAACAACCTCGGTCTTTCCAGTCTCCGCTCTTGGGGGTACAGCCAATCAGCACAGAAGAAAATACATGTATGCTGCTTCTAGATCGGTCGCTTCGCAAATGCCAGCCAATAGTGCGTCTGGGTATTTTTGCTTTGTAATGTGCATTTTCGTTGGAATATTTTGGATTTGATCTACGAAAAGATTTGGCAAAGAATAGGCAGGTTTTCCACGAATAATCTTAAGTTACGTTTCACAGCAGGGGTCCACTGCACTGCTCTGTTGGCCCTCTTATGTCTCTCCAGGTTTGGATGTCTGGATGGTTTTCCAACTTGGACTGATGGGACTGAACAAACCACAGCACACATCAGGTAGAGATAAAAATGAACAACTTTGTATCGGACAGGATGAAAGATAAAAAGCAGATATTTGTCCAGACTGTAGTTCCGACGGCCACCCGGGTCCTGGTGAGTCGGTTGGGAGCCTGGTTCTTTACTGGTGCTTTATTCTCATACTTGTCCAGAAACAAACATTCTCATGTAAAGCAGCCTCACATGGAGAGGGGGCAGATTTTTAAGTAACGCGAGAGTTTTGTGACGCCATACAGCTGGAGAGTTGAGGAGAATTCAGAAATCTAACCTTTTGCAAATTTAGTTTCTTTCAACAAGGCCTGTGCAGAAGGCCTTCAATGTGACATTAAACTGAACTGGAGTAATATATTATTCTACAGATTGTGTTTCTGAGACAGCCAGAACATGCATGGTTTCAAATCTGAAGTTTTTTATTTAAATATAAGTTAAATAATTGCTTATCTCATTTTGCCAGTTTAGAACTCAGTAAGCTTTTAAAATTAGTGCCTTTCTGGTTTTTGAGTATGCAGTGGGAGTCAGGCCAGGGAGATATTGTTGTTGTTTGTTTTGAAACGGTCTGAAAAAAGGGGGGAAAGGAAAAGGGAGAAGAAAAAATGAAAACAGAGGAAAAGGAGGAAAAAAACTAAAGGAAACAAAGAACTTTTTTTTTAAATAAAGGACTTTATTAAAGGAAAGGAAAAAAGGAAAAAACAAAGAAAAAACTAAAGGAAAAAATAGAAGATTTAAAAAAAGAAAAAGAATAACAGAAAACGGAGAAAAAAGGAAATACAGGGAAAAAAGAAAGAGAAAAAAGAAAAAAAACAGAAAAGGAAGAAAGTAATTTACAGTATAGTAAAAATGGAAACGTGGTTTGATTGAAATTGTAATCTATTTTTAGATTCTACTATTAATGCCCGCAAAGAGAGCTGAATTCCCTATGGCTGAGTTGGTCATCACTGGGGGGCTTTTCTGACCTGGTCTCTCCATGCTGAGTGTGACTAAAAGAGCCAGAAGCACCAGTAAAACCAGCCTGATCAAAGTTTTTATTATTCGGGTTGCAAAAACAATATTTTCATCCTACTTTTTGATAGTTTAATCTTCAGTCCTGGCAAGCTTCATTGGGTTTTACTTTCACCCACCTGCAGTAGAAACCAGAGCTAACAAATCCAGCAGGATTTCGTTTTGGCATTGTTCATAGTTTTTTTAATTTTAAGTGTCTATTCCTACTTTACTTTGCAGGGAAAAAGGATGGATGTTCAGATATGACAACAAAGCCGATTAATTTAACTCTAATCTCTATCAGAGCGTCAGAATGACCGATAAATATCCGTTTATCATCTGAGAAGACATTTATGTTGCGAAAAGGTAAATTAAAATAATTTCATAAACAGACGCAGTAACATTTTAGGAACGACAGGGGGCGCTGAATCACAGCCATAGCAAGTCAAGCTGAACAGCAGAAACTATTAAATATTTATTCTCTCCGACAGGGTTCGTTTCAATGTATTTTAAAAGAATATTGCAATAATGTATAAAGAAATGACTGAATAATACTGCAGTACGGTGAATATTAGGATTCACAAAGTAGGCTAATGGTAATGTAATTACACTTCTCTGGCCCTAATTACACTAAAATAGGGACAGTTTAACTAAAATATTACACAATGATAATTTTTTGTTTACAACCAAATCATGAACGAAATAAATTGCTAGATATGTTTGAAAAATATATATAAACAGACAAAAGAATTAACACTATGTCTTTAAAAACAAAACAATGTTTTATTTCAGGGTGCCAGCTGCGCTTCGTATTTTATAAGGTTTATGGTTTTCTTTTTGTGTTCTTGTTTTAGATATTTTACCTTGTTTTATTTGTAACATTTTAACTGTTTATGGTGTTTCTGATATATCCATCCTTTCCTTTCTATTGTATGTACAGGCTATGGGAAGTGTTTTATAGCACTTTTGTTGGGTTGCATACTAAATGCAAATGACAGTGAAAATAAACTTGAACTTTAACACTGAGATCAGGTCTTTTCCTTCACATTTGAAACGCTTAAATCCTCATTTTTGTCTGAATACTGATTGGGGTTGATCCAGATTGATGTCTTTTGTTTCTCCCTCTGTTTTTTGAGAGTTTTTCTTCTCCAGATGTCCCAAAGAATCACGTTTTCCTGGACAGAAATCGATTCTTCGCTGCCCCTTCTCATTCAAAACTCTTCGCCTTACTGTGTGTGCAGACGAGCTCACTCCAACCGGCTGCAGCAAGCTCTGCACTGGTGGAGTCATGTGGCTCTATAGAAACTCCTGGACGCCCGGAAGCCTTCTTCTCTGCAGCTAAACTAAATGTCTTGATGGTCTGGAAAGCTGGTCTTTCCGCAGCAATATTCAGTTTCCCACATGTGAGGTCCTTTTGAAGCAAAGTGATGATGCTTGCGGTTTTTGTTTGAAGGAAACCACGACTAGCACAAGAATTAAAATTATTTCTACATATCTGCCGCCTTTTACAAACAATCAGTCTGATTAGACTGATGGAGTGATTCCAGCTGGATGTGAAGTTACCCGATCCGTTTGGGCAGTGAAAATGTTAGTTTTTAAAAAGGTTTTAGTTGCAAAGTAAAATTCTGAAGCTAACACAGCTTTTAGTGATGAATGATTCTGCACCCGATCAGTCAGAGAACGATGGAAGCTGTAAGGACTCTGCAGAAACTGTTCTCCACGGCTGCAGACCTGGATTGTGCTGTGACCTGCAGGGGAAGGTCAGCGTGAATTTGAAGGTGAGACCGAGACGTCTTCATCGGTATCATTACTCCCTCTAGTGGTTGATGTGGGTCATTGCAGAATGGCAAATAACTCCCGTCTCTTTTCAGGAGTGTAGATGCTCAAAGAGGAGCAGCTGTTCTCTGAGCATCAATTTAAAGTCAGTCTGCTGAATGAGGCGGAATGCATCGGAATCATGAAACCTGAATGACAGCTTAGACTGAAAGTGTGATGGCTCAGAGAATCAATCGTATCTCTTTATGTCTACTTTTGAGTCAAAATAAACGTAAAAGGAACATACCTAGAAATCTAATGTACAATTCTCACCTCATTATGTCATTACAAACAGTATGAAGTCAACACTTTAAGTAAATGTCATTTCCAAATATCTATTCACGCTGTATTATTTTATAATCAATAATTATTTTACCTGCGCATTTACTTATTTCTAAAATTATTAGTAAATAATTTATAATAATTTTTCATTAAAAATTAAAATTAAAATTTTTTTACATAATGTTTGATTGTATTATTATTATTAAAGTCTTTCATAGAAGTAAATAGTCTTCCTTCCTTCCTTCCTTCCTTCCTTCCTTGTGTCATTCCTTCCTTCCTTCCTTCCTTCGTTAGTTCCTTCCTTCCTTCTTTGTGTCGTTCCTTCCTTCCTTCCTTCCTTCCTTCCTTCCTTCCTTCCTTCCTTCCTTCCTTCCTTCTTTCCTTCCTTCCTTCCTTCCTTCCTTCCCGGTAAACAATTTTTTTTTAACAATTTGAATAATAACCTTGAATAATAACAACTTCATTGTTTAATAACTAGGATCAATTACAATGTATGTGACTGACATTGAATGTGTCTGTATGTATGTATGATTGAAGTGAACTGACTATATGCAGTCATGTTGAAGAAATTCAAATATGCGCTCCGATGAGGCAGATTTTTCCAATTAAAAGTACCTTTTGAAAATAACTAATAAAGAATGGGGGGAAACTGCAGCGTCCAGATGAGCAGCCTGACTGAGACCTATCGACACAGACTCTGTGATGTGATTGCATCCAAAGGTGCATATACTAAATACTTACTTAAAGGGAGTGAATATTTAGGCAATAACTTAATGTATACATATTTTTGTTTAACCAAATCTGTTTGTAAATTTTGTTGTCAAAAAATGCTGATTTTGTTATTCATGATTGATTCATAAAGGAATTAAAAGGTAAAGCATGCAAGGGGGTGACTACTTTTTATAGGTACTGTATTTAATGTGTCTCACTTAGTTATGGAGTTACTGAAATATACATAGATCTTATAAAATAAGATCTCTCACCTCAAAGACGTTAGTAAATTACTTGATTTGTGATAATCAAAATAATTTGTTTTGTCTCACAGAAACCTGGCTGCAGCAGGAGGATTATGTCAGTATAAATGAATCAACTCCTTCCAATTATTTCAATTTTCACATTCCTAGAAGTACTGGGTGAGGAGGAGGAGTTGCAACCATTTTTCATTTTGATTTACTAATTACTCCCAAACCAATTATTAGCTAGTTATTTTGAACATCTAACCCTTAGTTTTCCTCATCCAAATTGCAAAACATTAAGACATTTGTATCGTCCACCAGGCCCTTACTCTCAATTCTTAGATCAGATCTCACATCTGATTTGGTATTAAATACTGATAAGGTCATTATAGTTGGGGATTTCAATATTCATGTGGATACTGAAAGTGATAGCCTAAATGCAGCCTTTAATGCTACCTTAGATTCAATTGGCTTTACTAAAAACGTACAGGGATCGACCCACTCGGGTCAACACACTATGGACCTTGTACTGACATATGGCATTGAGTGTGAGGAAATAACAGTCCACCCACAAAACCCGATCCTGTCTGACGATTTTCTGATAACTTTTGAATTTACTTTAACTGACCATCCCAAACCTGAAAGAAAATTGAATTATAGGAAAATTGGAAATTGGAAAGAAAATGGCGCTTTACACACCAAGAGGATTCCTATTTAACCTAGAAAAATAGTCTGCTGCTGTATAAAAAGACCCTTCGACAAGCTAGAACAGCATATTTTTCATCATTAATAGAGGAGAAAAAGAACAATCCTATAGTTTCTTTTTAGTACAGTTGTCAAACTTACACAGAGTCATAGCTCTGTTGAGCCAACTATTCCCCCAGCTCTTAGCAGTGATGACTTTATGGGAGTACAGTATCGGAGGGAACTGTAGAACCTCATTTGTGTTTAGACTGTTTTGATTTAGTCAAGCTTTCAGAATTATCAAAAATATTAGTCTCATCTAAATCTTCAACTTGTATCTTGGACCCAATCCCAATCAAATTATTTAGGGAAGTGTTCCTTTTGGTTTTTGGCCTCATTTTAGATATGATGAATCTATCCCTAGTAAATGGATACGTACCACTATTGCTAGGCTTAGACTGATGGAGGACAGACTCACCACTTTTGTTCACTCTGCTACTTTTCTCTTCTACTACTCTCCAGTTGCGTTATTTGCTGTTATTCCGACTGTTAACTTTGTTTTTTCTCAGTGTTTTTCTCTCCATAGAAGATATACCTGGTCTGGTATCCTGCTTAGCTGAAATACCCTGTTGGACGGGGGGCATCCCAGTAACTGAGCATCCTCCATGTCCTGTTATCAACTTTTTACTTTCTTTAATATAGAAAATACTCTTACATCGGTTCTTTTTGTTCTTTCTGTGTTTCTGCTCTGTCTTCTTGAATCCCCATACGGTGGTGGCAGATGGGCGCTCGTACTGAGCCTGGTTCTGACTGTGGCTCAGGTGGTAGGAATTCGTCCCGTAATCGATGGGTTGCTGGTTCGAATCCCCGCTCTGTTCGTCTCGGCCGTTGTGTCCTTGGGCAAGACACTTAACCCTGTTGTTTAACCCCGGTGGCGTCTGTGTCCGCGCCTCTAGTAGCTTGCCACCATCAGCGTGTGAATGTGTGTGTGAATGGCTGAATGTAGTGTAAAGCGCTTTGCGGTCCTCTGAATGAAAAAGCGCTATACAAATGCAGGCCATTTACCAATGCAGCCCATTCTGTTGGAGGTTTCTTCCTGTTAAAGGGGAGTTTATCCTCTCCACTGTCGCTACATGCTTCTTCAGTATGAGGGATTGCTGCACAATGACTCTGTGCAATCTCCTGGGATTCCTTAAACAGAAAACAAACTAAAACTTCAAACTTATTCGAATGTTTATATGATTGCATTGAAATGACTTCTCTTGTAAAGTGCCTTGAGATGAAGTCTATTGTGAATTGGCGCCATATAAATAAACCGAATTGAGTTGAAAATAAATTAACTTTTCAATAATATTCTGAGTTATTGAATATGCCTGTAGTTATGGGTATAAACTGAGTGTAAAAATAAACCGATTTGAACTGATTATAAGTATTTCCACCAAAAATAGAATTTTTTTAACCACATTTTGCAGAAAAAATTAGATTTTTTTTAATTCAGTGTTTTTCTTTCTTTTTATACATTGTTTAAATGTTGCTAGACAATAGATTAAAAACCTAAAATGCTAAACTGTTTTCTGTTATCTCTCATTCCTCCACTTATGTGCTTCTTTGTGAGGCAGTTCTTTAGCTAAACACTGGAGCAGAGGGAAAAGGCCGTGCCACCTGTCCTCTTCTTCCTCCTCCTCCTCCTCCTCCTCTTCTTCTTCTTCTTCTTCCACAAAGTGCATCAACAGTCCGGCGGCTCCAGCACCAAACAGCCGAACATGGAGGCTGGGAACGGACGGCCCGCCTATGAGGAGGAGAACACAAGAGAACACAACTCCATCCTCGGTGTGTGTGTGTGTGAAACACTTTCTCTCCGTAGAGTTTCACTGAGTTTACATCCGGGTTTTTTCCCTAGGCAATGGGAGTCGCAGCACCGCCGTTCCTTAGGCAAAGTGAAATAAATTCGCCGCACCGACACAAAAAGTAGTCCGCTCACCGAACATCCGTTCTGCCCCGGTCGTTTTCATGATCGGGCCGTTTTAACGAACTTTGGCGCCGAACTAGGCCGGTATCAAACGCTTCGTGGTGGATTGGGGAGGTTTTCGTGGGCCGCGGTGTAGTTTTAGTGCCCCCTTCCTCCAGCTCGGCGGCGCAGGGATCTGTGTTGTGCTGAGGCTGAGCTGAATGAGATTGAAGAAGAGTTCTTCTTGTTTTGTAGCTTCAGTTTCTCTGTTTTTACTCGTTTTTTTTTTAACTCCAACAGCAGAACAAAGTGCGTTTCTGCGGGCAGGAGGCGGCAGAACTCCCGCGTAGCTGTGGCTCCACCGTGGATCGGCTCCTGGGAGGAAAATATTTAATTAATCTGGAGGAGGACTGCTGCTGAGTAAGTGGGCTTTTTTTAAATTTCATAACTTTAATTCAGTCCTGCGTGGAAGTTCAGGAGGCTGCAGGCCGACTCCGATGCTCTGAGCAGGTGTCTGGGCAGGTGTGTGAGCGGCCGCAGGGTGTGTGTTCCGGCTGACTGTGTGTGTTTAGCTGCGGACCGATGTTCTGGAGTTCTGGAGGACAAGGGGCCGACAGAACTTAGAGCCACCGACAGACGGCGGCTCTCCGCCGGGGTTTGTTCCGAAAAAATGGCGTCAATCGGTACTGCTGCTCATCTTCTCCCTCGGTTTTTCCTCCGGGTCTCCTACGGAGGCTCCCCATGGCTCTTTGCGTGAAGTTATCCGCCTGCTGGCGCTGTTAGCCCGGGCAGCTAGCAGGATAGTTAGCGTTAGCGGCTAACGTTAACTGTGCTGAAGTTGGCCTCTGATTGATAGTTATCGAGTAAAGGACCATTCCGCTGTTTTTGGGGGAAACTGAATTTAACTCCAGTCAGCTCAAGATCAAAATTTAAAATGCCAAAACTGGTATAAAAAAATTAACAGGATTATTCTAAACTGACTACGGGTTATAGAGAACACATAATAGTTTGTGAAGCTCATTTAATTTTTGACCCAAAATGGGACAATTGCAGCCCCCCCCCCACCTTTTTTACCATGTAGTCCACTTTGATTAGAGTTATGCCTGCTAACCTTAATACTTCCACAGATTTCTTTGAAATTAACAGCTCAATGTGCAAAAATGTTATCCTATCTATAGCAACGTGATCTGTTCTTTAAATTTTTTTTTTTTTTATCTTTACCACCTTGTGTGAAAACTGCACTACATAAACAATTTAAAGGTCGATAATTAATCTACACTGATTAAATAATCTTTAAAAAGTAGTTTGGGATTTATAAAACGCTTATTCTGTTCGTACAAAAAAGAAAAGTCAATTAAACTTTATATATATATATATATATTTAAACTCTGGATTTAGTGTGGAACAAACCAGACCTCACTAAATCTGGTTATTTTATCTTTTTGTTTTAAAATGACGAAGAAAGCTTTGAAATCAACTCTTTTTCTGAACTTTTGCCAAATAAAAAAAGCTTATCTGATCTCAAACAGTGTTTTTAAACACTTATAAGCAGTGCCGAATATTTCCGTCGATGTTTGGTCAGTTTGAGTATAACGCTTTATAGAAAATGGCCCTCAATAAATATATATAGTTTTTGATTTATTTATTTATAACAAGGTCCAGATGCCAAAACGGTGAAATTTGCTGGCGGGGTTGTGTTTTTTTTTTTTTTTTTTAAATATAAACGGTTTTTTTTAAGAACTGCGACTCGTATTTTATTTGTATCTATAATCAACAATTCAGTCCAGGTTTGAACAGCTTTGAGTGTTTTTGGATTTGGTCTTTTTAAATAAAAATAATAAATAAAAAACAGCGGAATGCGCCTTTACTGGAATCTATGAATCAGACTCCAACTTCAGGCCATATCCACTTGTTCTCGGTAAACGGTCGGAGCTTTCACGCCGACAAAAAAAAAAAAAAAAAAAAAAAGCGACAAAACAACGAAGATCTTGCTGAAATCCCCCCCCTTCCCTTCCCTTCCCTTCCCCTCCCCGCTGCTGGGAGTCTCCCAGGCGGCTCGGAGGCTTTTGAGCTGCGGCCGGTTAGCAGCGGTTTGACGGCTCGTTTCTCCCAGAACCGAAAGAAAAGCGGAGTTTTTGTGGAGCTGCTCGCAGGATCAACCCTCCATCTTAGCCTCACTTCTTGGTGTTTTTCGGGCCTCTGCTGCTGCTGCGGCGGCATGCGGGTTTCATGGAAGTTTACATCCCCCCCCCCTCAAAAAAAAAAAACTTTCCGACCCATTCCAGAGCAACCGGGCCCGATCACAACGCATCCCGTCCGGGACGCCGAGCCCGATGCTTCCACTTTTATTCCCAGCTGCTAACCGTCCCTCCATCACTGGGAATACTGGTGTGTAAACCTGGAGCTGCTGGGATTTAACCTCGGAGCATTAAAGCATCGCTGCACGTCTAGAATCACAATAAACTTCTGCTGGTTTTAAAGAGTTATTCAAGAAAACTGGATGATTTTCATGCTTCAACTACTTTATGGTTGTTTCCCAGTATATTTCAATGGGAAAACTGGACTTTATTGTGGTTTATCTGCGAGGATGAACTAGATTTGCGTTATAAATACTGCAGGCTCCAGTAGTTTGTTGTAATTTAATAGTTTAATGTAGTACTAATATGGCAGTTTAATATACTTGCATGTTAAATTAATTGATTGTAGTTCTGATGTACACAGTTATTTTAATTTACTTACAGAGATGTAGCTGTGTGTAAAATGGAAATAGTTAAAGGTATTTTCAGAGTACTACTACGTACTATTTAATTGTACTCTGAAAGCAGGAATATTTCAATACTTCATAGTATAAAAGTAACCTATTACTTCAACTGCGACTCCCTTTGAAGCTCTAAGGTTGTATTTAAATACATAAAAGCTGAAATAGTTTTACTTTGACGTACTTTTATTGTTTCCTACGACATTTCATTGGACTTTATTCTGTTTTCTCTGCAAGTTTCAAGCATATTTAGGTATTTTAATAGTTTTTAGTACTCATTAAACCACGTTTGAGTAATTTAAACTTTTCCTTCAAGCTTTAGACATAAAAAAAAGAGTTTGATATACTTTAATACGCTCCAAAATATATTTGATCAAATGCACTTGGTTAATTGTGAGTCATAGTAGGATTGTTTTAATATTAATGTAGTTTTTAATCAAGTACTACTAATTTCAGCTGTGTGGTAAATCAAAAAGTACTTGGCTGTTTTCTTGTTAGAAAAAGTTTTCAAAAAGTACTTTAATTCTTTACATGTCTTTAAAGTACTCCTGTGTACATTCTGTTAAATTATACTCGTCAAGCAGAAGTATTTGTTTTATTTTTTAAAAAAGCTTTATGTTTACTTTCCTGCACTTCAAAGTAAATATTGTATATATTCAGATTTTGAAACTGCAGGTTTTACTATGGAATAAAGTACTACTATATCAAAGTACCACATTAAACTACTTTGTAATTTTTTCCCAGTACATTTCTGTGGGAAAATGTGACTTTTATTTTGGTTTCTCTTTGAGCACAAATCCGATTCAGATGAAAATAATCGAACTTTGTTGGTTTGGTGTATTTTAATGGTTTCTTATGCTAATAAAAGTAGCTTTCAGATGTTTTTAAAACACAAATACTTTGTTATACTTCAGTACAGTCACAGAAATATTTTATCCATTTGGTTTATTTCTGAGTAACACGCTACAGTTTATTAGTATTTGCAGTATTATAATAAACATTTAAAATCTGATACTAGCAGAGTTTTAGATGGGTAACAAAAAGTGTTTTCAAGAAACAAAGTACTATTTATCCACTTTAAAGTACTGCTGTTTGTGTAGAAAACAGTTGTTAAATGATGCAGTTTTTCACATCCAGAAGCTCCAGGACTAAACCATGAAAGTACTTTGTAAGTATTTTCATTCCTCAGCACTTTATTATTGTTTTGTTAGTAGGTTCAACTGGGAATTCTGGACTTTATTCCAGTTTTTCTGTGAACGTTAAACAGATTTGGGATTCAAAACAAGTAGTATTTGGTGATTTTTTTTGTACTAATAAAAGTACTGAGTACGAGCCAGGCTACAATTACCTGTATACTTCAGTCAGCTCCCATGTAGCTGCTGTTTAAGGTTGTCAGTAAAGTTGCAGACAGCAGGTAGAAACTAGGGCTGGGCAATATGGCCTCCGATCTATATTGCGATATAATCTAAAACATGTGCGGTAACGATATCTATTGTGATATATATACTTTTCTTCTCTATACAGTGGCTTGCAAAAGTATTCGGCCCCCTTGAACTTTTCCACTTTTTGTCACATTACAGCCACAAACATGAATCCATTTGATTCAGGTGAAAGACCAATACAAAGTGGTGTACACGTGAGAAGTGGAACAAAAATCATGCATGATTCAAAATTTTTTTTACAAATAACTGAAAAGTGGGGTGTGCGTAATTATTCAGCCCCCTTTGGTCTGAGTGCAGTCAGTTGCCCATAGACATTGCCTGATGAGTGCTAATGACTAAATAGAGGCACCTGTGTGTAATCTAATGTCAGTACAAATACAGCTGCCCTGTGACGGCCTCAGAGGTTGTCTAAGAGAATGTTGGGAGCAACAACACCATGAAGTCCAAAGAACACACCAGACAGGTCAGGGATAAAGTTATTGAGAAATCTAAAGCAGGCTTAGGCTACAAAAAGATTTCCCAAGCCTAAGCCCAAGACTATTAGTGGTGCACTGCACAAAGTTGGCCTTTATGGAAGAGTGGCAAGAAGAAAGCCATTGTTAAAGGAAAACCATAAGAAGTCCCGTTTGCAGTTTGCCACAAGCCATGTGGGGGACACAGCAAACATGTGGAAGAAGGTGCTCTGGTCAGATGAGACCAAAATGCAAAATGCTATGTGTGGCGGAAAACTAACACTGCACATCACTCTGAACACACCATCCCCACTGTCAAATATGGTGGTGGCAGCATCATGCTCTGGGGGTGCTTCTCTTCAGCAGGGACAGGGAAGCTGGTCAGAGTTGATGGGAAGATGGATGGAGCCAAATACAGGGCAATCTTGGAAGAAAACCTCTTGGAGTCTGCAAAAGATTCGAGACTGGGGCGGAGGTTCACCTTCCAGCAGGACAACGACCCTAAACATAAAGCCAGGGTAACAATGGAATGGTTTAAAACAAAACATATCCATGTGTTAGAATGGCCCAGTCAAAGTCCAGATCTAAATCCAATCGAGAATCTGTGGCAAGATCTGAAAACTGCTGTTCACAAACGCTGTCCATCTAATCTGACTGAGCTGGAGCTGTTTTGCAAAGAAGAATGGGCAAGAATTTCAGTCTCTAGATGTGCAAAGCTGGTAGAGACATACCCTAAAAGACTGGCAGCTGGAAGTGCAGCAAGAGGTGGTTCTACAAAGTAGTGACTCAGGGGGCTGAATAATTACGCACACCCCACTTTTCACTTTTTTATTTGTAAATAATGTTTGGAATCATGTATGATTTTTGTTCCACTTCTCACGTGTACACCACTTTGTTTTGGTCTTTCACCTGGAATTCCAATAAAATGGATTCATGTTTGTCGCTGTAATGTGACAAAAAGTGGAAAAGTTCAAGGGGGCCGAATACTTTTGCAAGCCACTGAATGTGTCAAAAAGACAGTTTATGAACATTCTCACTGTCCAGATACATTGCAGCAGAACAACAACTTCAAAAAAGTTTAGAATCCTATTTAAAGAACATTTATTGTGCACAATGCATTAAAAAAAATATTCAAATCTTTTTTCCAAAAATAAACAAAAATTCTCACAACATAAAGATGAAGATATTTTAAATAAATTAAAAGCTAAATGTTATTTTTTTTTAAAAACACGTTAAAAATTGTCCACTTTCCTGGTTACTCGTTTATAAATTAAATACCGCACAAAAATAAAGCTGCACGTATTAGAATTAAAAATGCTTCAAGTTCAGATTTTTTTCTCTCTCTCCATTAAATGAAAAACAACACATTTTAAACTTGCAATATGTCGTGTTAGGACGAACACTGAACATCAGTATTTATCCTCCTTGATGACATCATCAAAATGCGCAATCGCGGTAGGCCGGTGTAGTCAAAATTTATATAATTTCTACCTTATACCGTTTATGTTGCCCACCACTAGGCAGCACCTGTGTAAATACTTTGAAAATCACACAGTTTAAAGTAGATGTAGTACTTTGTCCTTCCCTCTATTGAACACTTTAATCATCTCGTGCTTTTGGTTTCATTTTACTTTATTTTTCTGTAGTTCATTTGACAGGGGGCTGTTGAGTACTACTAAGTACTACAGGTACCTCAGTCATCACAGGATGATCTGAAAGGGGTTTAAAGTACAGATAAAATTATTACTAAACTGTTTTCTGCTGCTTTAACAGTGAAACCACATCCTAGTACTTCAGTACTTCTACCAGCACTGAAAACCCACTTAATTATTTTCACGAGCTGGTTTTAGGCAGTATTTCGTAGTAGTTTCTGACAGGCAGAAACCTTCTGTTTTCTGTCAAAAAAGAAAGCTAAATAACCTTCAGGGTTTATTTCATTTAGATGTTTAAAGTCTTTTCAACAGGTTCTCGAAAGTGCAGTATTTAAAGTATTTCCCCTTCCTTTGAAGTACCTCTGTCCATTTAATGTTGTTCCGCTGTTCTTAGAAAACAGATAGCAGAGCTATTCCCCTTCCAAACTGTTGGTAGTGCTTGTATTTCTCTGGTGATGTACTTCTTAACAGCATTTTATATTCAAATACTGTAGTGACAAAGTTTTTGGGTATTTTTTACTTCCCTCCTGCTTTGCTCCACATGCAAATATTATTTCATCAGAGTACAGACGCTGCTTGTATTACATCTTTAGGATTATTATTATATTTGGCGGGGGGGGGGTAAAATACGGATTTTTGTTTTGTTTTTTGTTTGTTTTATTCCACTGTGGTTTGTAGTATAACAGGACAAAGTTTTTGATATTTTGAAGGTGAAAGTAGGACATTTTTATGATGGTACTTCACTTCTCGCTATGAATAATAATCTAAATCCTGAGAATAAAGTAGTGCAGAAGGTTTTTGTTGAATTAAAGTTTTCCTGGAGTTTTTATGGTTCTGCCTGCTTCTGTAAGAACCTTAAAGTACTAATATCTGTACCACTAAAGTTCAGTTTGTAGCTGTTTTTGCAATTGATTCTACTAAAAATGAAAAACTGACCTTTTAACTTTAATCTCTAAAAATACTTTTTGTAAAAAAAAACAAAAGAATATAGACAGACAGCATGTTAAAGTATTTTAGTATTTTCCTTCAAATACTAATTTTAAATGAGACTTTACCAAACCTTGAAAGCTTTTAACAATTAAGCTTTTGTTTAGTTTTTATTCTTGTGAGGCACCGACTGAAATTGTGTGTAGAACATGAAAATACTCGGTTTTCTTCCCAAAAACACTTTTTTGTTTAAAATCCTTTTTTAAATAAAAAGGAAGAGTTTTAATTTCAACAGCATTTAAAAGCTGTTTGAAAGTACTTTCCTTAAAGTACTGCCACATGCGTATCGGTTAGTAGCGTGTTTTTCTGTTTTCAAAACTACAAAAAACAACTTTTCTGCAGTTTTCAGAACCGGAAGCAGCTTCTTTTCTTTTTTTGGGGGGGGGGGGGGCTCAGAAACCCCCCCCTTCGGTTCCGTTTTGCTCTCGATGACGTTTTAAATCGAAACATTTTAGACGTATACGTCTGTTCTGAAGGTAGAAGTCACAACAGACTGTGTCCAGGATGTGTGGGGTCTGCAGAGGTTGTTTTCCTGACCCTTGACCCGATGATCCTCTCTGCAGACCTGATTGCTCCCTGCAGTCTGGATCCGTCCCGTTTTTTTGCGGATGAAGAACCGGAAAGTGATCCACAGTAGGCCCGGTGTTGTTGTAGTTGTTGGGGATCTCAGGTTATTTCTGGAGTTAAACTACGAAGCAGATGCGCACACTCGGGATTATGTGCAGCTGTGTCATGTTTAGGGATGTAAGAAAATATCGATACACAGATGCATCGTGATATTTTATGTCACGATATTGTATTGATATTCAAAAGTAGGGGTGCATGATTTTGACAAAAAACCTAATTGCGGTTTTTCTGACAAATATTGCGATTTTCGATTTTTACTTTCGATACTTTTAAGTTCATAAAACAAAAATTATGAATGAAATATATTGTTACTTTTACAACACAGTCTTGTACAACTTGACACACAATGCGAACAATATACAATAACCTAAAAAATATTTATGTGGCCAGGGCTCTCTTCTGGCTTTTGTCTGCTGTTGAACCTGAAAAATCTCAAATATAAACTACATAGTGATTGAGGTAATGAGATTGTTCAATGTTTCATGATTATTAAATACCTGAACCTAAATACCAAAGAATAATAAGACATAATGGAAATGAACTTAAACAGGTAGCTTAGTTTTTTATTTTTTATTGACAAATCTTTGCCATTGAAAAATAGAAAATGAACTCTTATTAGATTTAGATTTACAATCAGAAAACAAAATCTTCTGCAGTCCACTGCCATTTACTAAACATGAAACTGTTATATTGCACACATTTGAGAATAAATGACAATAACAATTAAAAACAAGACCTTATCCAGCCTTCTGCAAGATAAGACGTAGTAACCTGACAGTAGGGTTGCCAACTCCCAGCTTAAAGAATAAGGAACCACCCCCCACCCTCCGCCTCATGATGCTTAATCGACCTAATCGACTTTAATTTAATGCACGTGTAAAACAAATGCACAGAAATGAATTATTTTTCTATAATAATTAACTAGATTCAACATCTTTCTTTGACAGAACTGCAGACTACACAGATGGTACGTTCCCGAAGGAACAAGTACTATAGCGTAGTAGGATATATACTGTATTAGACTTAATATTAGCTGTATACGATAAAGGATTTGTGACCATTACATCCAATTGGTTGTCAGATAATTATTTATTAAAAGCTAGGAATTTTAAATGAGAATAAGTATGTATTTGTGCCCCCCTTTTCCTGTTAATGCCCTACCTGGCCCCCGGGCAAAACTTTTCTAGAGCCGCCCCTGCACAGTTACCAGCTACATAAATGGATCCTGGTGTTATTTGTCTCTCAGAAACAGTTCATAACTTCCCTTCAACTCACTCATGTCACCTAAAAGGTAAACGTGTTTCTCCATCACCTGTTCAGCTCTGATGATTCAGTAAGAACATCTCCTGGTTTCATCTTCACGTTTCCATCTCAGCACATATCCAAACCGATATCATGACCAGCAGCTTTTACGTCTGTGGCTTCAGCAAATATCAGAAAGTAATATTAAATCAATTCTAACAACAGTTTATCAAGCTTAAACGTGCTGCTGTTGTTTAGCGCGACACCTGCTGGTTTCCTCTATCTGCTAAAAGTCCGAGATAAACAAACAGAAGCGGGACTGCGACAGAAAACCCGATCAGCTGATCATTGATCAGTTTCATGATTGAAGGAGCAACAGGAGAGAATGAGAGAAGAAGCTGCGCAGCGTAAAGACACAGAATAACTCCAGCTTTGTGTCTTTTCATTCTAGCTGAAATACGGGACAAATCTCGTTCCTTCTCACCTTAATACGGAACGCGTAATATTTTCTCTGAATACGGGACGATTCCGTTTTTTACGGGACGGTTGTCAACCTGAGCGCGGCAGCGGAGAGACACTGACAGCAGAGATCTGCAGCCAGGTTCCTCTCCCGCTACCCGCTGAGAACAGTGAGAAACACATTCTGCTTTCACATTGAACACGTCGCCAAAAGTCTCTAGCAACACATGGAAAAGCCGCTAGATTTGTCACTAGTCACTTTTTTTTTTTTTTTCCGTTGCCAGGTGGGTTGGAAAAGTCGCTAAATATAATGACAAAGTCGTCAAGTTGGCAACATTGCTCTGCATACAAGCTTGTTTCCCATCACCGTTTCTGATTGGCCAGCAAGCCAGACTCAACCATTTTGATTGGTGAATAGGTTTGTCACTCAAATGTCAGGGGCGGGAAAAAAACCTCACCCTCCTGAGGTTAGGTTATCGCAGGAGTTAAAACCTCAATATCGATCAAAACCTCAGAGAGCCGTTACGTCGATGGATAATGGCGCTGCGTGTCTCTGCAGACGGTGAAGCATAAACTAGACTTTAGACTCTATTATCGTCTTTCTAAAGAAAATATAGATGATCTTCCTTCCTAGTTTCCTCCCTTCCTTCCTTCCTTCCTTCCTTCCTTCCTTCCTTCCTTCCTTCCTTCCTTCCTTCCTTCCTTCCTTCCTTGTTTCCTTCCTTGTTTCCTTTCTTGTCTTCTTCACTTCTTGTTTCCTCCCTTACTTTTTTCTATTCCTTCCTTCGTTGTATTCTTCCTTCCTTCCCTTTTGCCTTGTTTGTTCCTTTTTTCCTTGTTTCCTTCCTTATTTCATTTTTTCCTTCCTTCCTTCCTTCCTTCCTTCCTTCCTTCCTTCCTTCCTTCCTTCCTTCCTTCCTTCCTTCCTTGTATTCTTCCTTCCCTTCTGCCTTGTTTGTTCCTTCCTTTTTTCCTTGTTTCCTTCCTTATTTCATTTTTTTCCTTCCTTCCTTCCTTCCATGTATCCTTTGTATCCTTTCCTTCTTTGTATCCTTCTTCCTTGTGTGATTCCTCATGTGGATCTGCAGATGAGTATAACTAACAGTTTAAAGATACTTTTTAGGGCTGGGCGATAAATCGATTTTATCGATTAATTAGAATTTGCCATTTAAGATTTATTTTTGGTAGGGATGCACAATATATCGGACATCGGTATCGGCCCAAATTTTCATATCGGTGCATCCCTAATTTTTGGGAAAATCGAGATTTTCCTTAGTTTGTGGCAAGGTCAGCCAGTCTGTCACTCGCAACGCGTAGACTTGAAAATGGTAACTAGCAAAGAGGAGCTTGTTCCCCAAAAAGGGACAGTTTCTTCAATTTTATGGAACTGGTTCGGTTTTGAGACTTCTGACTTGGAGCAACAAACAGCACGCTGCAAAATCTGTTTGACGGCTGTTGCTACCAAAGGTGGGAGTACGACGAATTTGTTTCAACACTTGAAACTGAGGCACTCCGTCGAGTGGGAGAAGTGCTGCTCTCTACGAGATGCTCAAGCAAGCAGCAGCTCACAAAACACCGCCACCATAGGGGAATCATTTTCTCACTGGGTCCCTTATAAGACGGGTGTCCAGTGGAAAGTAATCACAGATGCCATCACAATTTATATTGCCAAAGATATGGTGCCTGTTTATACAGTGGAAAAGCGCGGCTTTATTTACCTACTGAAAACTTTGGACGCCAGGTATGTGCTACCAACTTTGCACACAACTTTGAGTTCAGGTAGACTCCCAAAGGAGATATTAAAATAAGAGTTTTTAAAAAATGTATTCTGTCATTTGTTATTTTTGTTTAAGAAAGTAAAGGGAGAAAGAAAAGAATCGATTAAAATCGGATTTGGTGTGAAAAAATTGGAGATTTTATTTTTCGGCCATATCGCCCAGCCCTAATACTTTAATGTTTCTGCAGTGTTGTGTGAAAACAAAGTGCTTTCTCTGAAGGGTTCCTGCAGTATTCATGTATTTTAGAGCTGGGGGAAATGGGCAAAAAAAAAATTTCAATCAAAATATAATCTTTCATATCAGTGTATCGATATATATCACGATATAAAACAAATCAATTCTTCTGTCAATATTTAAGATTCCCAGGTAATCTTTGAAAATATAAAAAGGTTCTTTTTGATTTAAAGATTTGCTTTATAAAGTTTACATGTCATCGGACATTATACAACCATTCTGGAAAAATTTAAAGAGGCTAGGGCTGGGCGATAGATATGGATGTTAAAATCTTCAAATGGTTTTTTTATCAAATTCAATTCTTCCTATAAATCAATTTTTTTTCTCCCTTTTTATTCTTAAAAAGAAATGACAGAATAAAAATAAAAAAACTTGCTCTTATTTCAGTCGTCCCTTTGACCTGAATTCAAAGTCCAAATGAATACACGCTATAAAACATGTATATAAAACAAATATTCCTGATATTCCAAAAATCCAATATTCTCAAGCAGATAGTTCAATTAAATCGATATAATTTATATATTATCCAGCCCTTTTTAGAAATTAAATGTACAAACCTATAAAGTTATTTTCCGCTACTTGAGGCTAAAAAAAAACTATCAAATTTATCGGTATTCAAATGAAGAAATTTGAGCCCCTTGTCAGAAAGTTCAGACATTTAACAAAATCAGAACTGAAGAACTTTTTTTATTTCAATGTTTTCTTTCTCTGCGTATTTTAACTCAAATTCGTACTTTAAATGTGAATTTTCTGTGTATTAGCTCAGGTTTTTAGCCCTTTGTCTGACTGATTAATTGTTTTGTTTTTTTCCTCTGATGCTTGTATAGTAATAAACAGATTTTATCAAAGTTTGACTTGTCAGATATCTCATCTGTAGACCCGTCAGATGGTTTCCAGAATAAATTATCATCTTAATCTAGTATATTTCTTGACCAATCGCCTGCTTTTAGCTTGTGTTTTTCTGTAAATGAAACTTGTTTACTTTTATCCTGTAAGCAGCCAGTAGGGGGCGTTGTGGAAAATAGTTACCTGGCCATTGGATTTAAAAAAAAAAAAGGTTTCTAGTTCAATATGCTGTAATTTTAATATTAATTATAACATATTAATTTGATGTTTCTTGCTAGAATTAAGAGTTTTATAACAGGAAAGTCTTTGGATAGTCGAACCTGATGTCTTTTTCTTTGTCATTTTTGCACCTTTTTGAGACATTTCTTCATACTCTTTTTGACTGAAAACTGTTTGTTTGTTGTTCTGAATAAAGCTGCATGCTGATTTTGTTTTTTTTTTGTTGTAGTTTTTTTTTTTTTGACTGTTTGTTTGTTTGTGTTTTCCAGGGCAGCACAAAGGGGTGGAGTCCAGTCCCACAGCCAGGTGGTGAGTCCTATTTAATGACAATAGCAATGAATCAAGTCTTATTTCAAATACTACGTGCGCAGATAGCTTTAGTTCCCAGTTTCAGCCTCAGTGTTTCCGGGTTTTAATCTTTGCACCTGTAACTTTTAGAGGAACCTCTGCATCATTTTGTCAGAAAAGAGGCTCCTAAACTCAAGGGATGGGTCTCCGTTGTGTTAATACTGAGCAGGCACTGAGAAAATCAGGTTAAAGCTGGACACTTTGGCTCTTTGTCACCATGAAAACTCCAAACACAACATATTTTGACAGGCAGGAAACATAATTTTAGCTCCAACAAAGTGCAAAAGCCACATACTCGCTACTTTGTCCTCCTCTGGACCGAAACCTTATGTAAAAACCGCCAAATTCAAAAGGAAACCCCCTGAAAGTTCCTCAGGACGTCTAGAGATCTGTTATTCCAGATCGCTTGAAGGAATAAAAGGAAAACTCTAGATCACAGGAGGGAAAACCTGGATCAGAACAATCAGGTTTTCAGGCATGAAATCATTACGGTTTCAGCTGATGTCGGCGGGGCGTGGCCTCTGTGGTGCCTCTCTGATGTGAGCACCCACAGCAGATGTTGGGGTGTATTTATTCCTAGTAGATCTAGCGGTCCATTTCCTGTGAGCTGTTGACGTCTCACTTGGGGGGGGGGGGGGGGAAATCTTCGAGAACGTCTCAAGAGTTTAATGGTTTTCTTTCTGTTTCCAGCGGCACTTTAATGCTTCAGTTGGATGGTTTTCCTACTGGAGAAGGTGTTCAGGTAAAAGCCCTCTGCACTTCTTTGTGTGCGCTGTTCACGCAGGAGGTCCTGATCTAAATAGTTTTGTGTTTTCCAGGCTGAACGATCGGCTGGCAGACTGACTGGATCCATGATGGAATTACAGACGTTACAGGAGGCTCTGAAGGTGGAGATCCAGATCCATCAGGTGAGTTTTCAGCTCGCTGTGTTCACGTGAGTAACCTTTCTGTGACTTACCCTAGTGGTGGGCGATTATAAAAGGTACAAATGATATAAATGTAGCCAACGGTAGAGATTTTTACTATACCGGCCTGCCGCGATTGCGCATTTCAATGATGTCATCAAGGAGGATAAATCCTGATGTTCAGTGTTCGTCTTTACACTACATATTGCAAGTTTAAAAGTTGTTTTCTATTTAACAGAAAATGACCCTGTCGAATTAGAAGCATTTTTAACTCAAATAAGTGCAGGTTTATGTTTTTGCGATATTAAATTTATAAATGAGTAACCAGGAAAGCTGACAATTTTGAACTTTGTGTTTTCATAACATTTAGCTGTCAATTTATTTAAAATATCTTCGTCTTTATGTTGTGAGTATTTTTGTGTTGCATTTTCTGGAAAAAGATTAGAATAGTTCTTACACACATTTTGCACAATACATGTTGTAAATGTAAATGGCATCCTAAACTTTTTTTTAAAGTTGTTCTGCTGCAATGCATCTGGAAAGTGAGAATGTTAAACATTTTGACATATATAAAGAAAATAAAAAATATACTTCGCAATAGATATCGTTCCCGCACATGCTTTAGATTATATTGTGATATAGATTTGAGGCTTTATCGCCCAGCTCTAACTTACCCTGTTTATCTTCTTCTTCTGCAGAAACTGGTGGCTCAAATGAAGCAGGACCCTCAGGTAAACCCAGCAGATTGGGATGCAGGATCCGATCGAGTTCCGCTCAGACTAGCTGACTTTTGTTTTTATTTCAGAACGCGGATCTGAAGAAGCAGCTCCACGAACTCCAAGCAAAGATCACTGCGCTCAGCGAGAAGCAGGTGGGACCCCATGGTGTCAAATAGATCTTAGCCCTCCTGGGTCCCTGGACATTTATTTGTTCTTAAAACACTACCATTGCAATGTGATTCGTTTTTATAGTTTTTACTCCCTGGTGATAAAATCCTTTCAGAGTTTCAAGTTTCCACGAGGTGAAGATATTTTTTACCGTATTTGCATAAGAGATGCACCGATATTACCGTTGGGGCCCCCTTCTCCCTTCCAAAACACATTCAAAATCATCAACAAGATGGAAATTGGAAACTTTGGGCATTAATATCGGGCCATTTTTACCTGTAAATGTTTGAATTTGGTTAACGCTGCCAAAATATCGGGCATCTCTGATTATGCATGTATGTAGTAAAAAAAAATAAATCAACGCACGTTTGTTCTATTTAGAGAAGAGAATTTGAACGCTAAAACTGGCATTTCACGTGTTAAAAAAAATAAATAAAAAATCATAAATCACGTAGATTTTTGTCAAGTATGGACAGGACCAGAGCAGTTTTTTTTCTATTGTCCGTCATTTTGACCGACTGTGTCAAAGAAAATCTGGACATAATCTATTTTTATCCGTCAGTTTTTAAAATAACATTTTCAACAGTATTTTTATTTAATTTGTATTCATTTTAATTAATAAGTCCGAACAAGCTGAACAGAGAACTACATATAAACGACTAAATTAAAAGGCTGCACTTAAAATACGAACAGGCCTGACGGAAAGACTTTGAACCAGCAGTTTCCTGGAGCTATCGCTTCAGCTGGAGGAAATCCCACAGCGTTGCATCGGTAGTACACATGCGGACTATTATGATCGATTTAGTTAGCTGTACTCCGTGCGTAAAGTTGAAAACGTCTGCAACACATATTCTGTCAAAATGACAGACGGCCTTCAGATTTTTCCGTTTCTACTCTGTAAAATAACACTTCGGTTAACATGACCCCCTTAGACAGGACTGAAGTTGATGGCTTTTTTCTTTCTTTTTTTTATGAATAGAATATATTGATAAGGATATAAGAAAATATAAATACACCAATATTTTTGCGATATTTTATTTCCCAATATTGTATTGATTTTTTTTTGTTGAAAAAAGGTAGTTTTTTATTGTGGTTTTTCTTTTTTAGGATTTGAAAGGAACCATTAATGACTTTTTTTGTAGTAAATATAAAAGTATGACTGGTAGTTGGTGGCTGTTTTCACCTTCTTCGTTCCAGTGGATCCACTAGATCTAGTAATAAAACTAAATGTGTTAAAGTATGAAGCATGTTGTAGTGTTTAAAATGCTGTGACAGTTTTTATACAGTTAAATTCAGTTTTAAAAATCGCAATATATCGTTACTTACTCATCGTATCGCGATATATCGTGTTGTCTCCCCTGTATCGCGATACATATCGTATCAGCAGATTTTTACCAATACTCATCCCTTATGCACAGTATTTCTTTGGCAACCCTATTTAAAAAAAATAAAAATGTTCAAACGTTATGCCAAAAATAGAAAATTCAGAACCAACGTTACACTTTAATTTAACACTCCTAGCTAGTCGTGTGGGTCGTTGTCGCTGGGCAATCCAAACATTTTCCCAACTACGCCTTGTTTCAATCACATTTCCCAGGCTCATAATATTATTCACATTATTGTCGTTAACTGCCCTATTTTAGTCCGATTGTTGTGACTAGGAGCTTGTTACTTCTGTCCATGTTTGGAACTGGAGAAGCCTTTTAGATTAGAGATGAAACGTCGTGGAAGTCGGTCTTTAGAGCTTTTTTTTTGTGCCTGAGGGAGACGAGATGAAGGGACCCCGGTCAAAGGAGCAATGGCCCCAACTGAGCAGTGCCATCTTTGGTATCCTTCTTTATAATAATAATAATAATATGAGTAGTAATGTAAAATGAGCTGCAGCAGTTGTTCTTCAAGTTTTTGTTGTTGTTGTGCTTCAGAATCATCTGAAGACTTGATGCTGAAGTGTGTCTTTGTTGTTGGTTGCAGATCTATTTTTAACAACTTTTGGAGCGTTTCTATTTCTGTCCGTCTGCTCCGTGCAGGTCGGGTTTTATTTGTTCTCCTGTGTGATGAGAGTGGACTCTTAACGGGCTGATCAGACGGTTCCCATCACGCGGGATGGAGATGTGTAGGGAAGATGGTTGGATTAAGACGATCTGTGAAGAAACGCTGCTTTAATCTTAGATTTAATTCAGTCGTTATCGGCTTCTGGGGGTCAAAGTTCACATTCATCTTAATTATGTTCTAATGAAGCAGGAATCTCAGCAGTGGACAGGCTTCCTTCCTTCCTTCCTTTCTTCCTTGTGTCCTGCCTTCCTTACTTCCTTCTGTACTTTCTTCCTTCCTCGTGTCCTTCCTTCCTTGTGTCCTTTCTGCCTTCCTTTTTCTGTCCTTCCTTCTTTCCATCCTTCCTTCCTTCCTTGTTTGTGTCCTTACTTGTTTCCTTCCATCTTCCTTCTTTTCTTCCTTGTGTCCTTCCTTCCATCCTTCCTTCCAGGAGTCCGTCCTTCCTTTCTTCCTTCCATCCTTCCTTCCTTCTGTACTTTCTTCCTTCCTCGTGTCCTTCCTTCCTTGTGTCCTTTCTTCCTTCCTTCTTTCCGTCCTTCCTTCCGTCCGTCCTTCCTTGTTTGTGTCCTTACTTGTTTCCTTCCGTCTTCCTTTTCTACCTTGTGTCCCTCCTTTCATCCTTCCTTCCTTTCTTCCTTCCTCGTGTCCTTCCTTCCTTGTGTCCTTTCTTCCTTGCTTCTTTCCGTCCTTCCTTCCTTCCGTCCTTCCTTCCTTGTTTGTGTCCTTACTTGTTTCCTTCCGTCTTCCATCCTTCCTTCCTTGTGTCCTTCCTTCCATCCTTCCTTCCTTGTGTCCTTCCGTACTTCCTTCTTCCTCGTTTCCTTGTTTCCGTCCTTCCTTCCGTACTTTACTTTATTACTTCCTCGTGTCCTTCCTTCGTTCCTGCCTTGTCCTTTTCCAAAGAGGAGGCTGGGGGTCGGGTTTAAGTTCTGGTTTAACAGGATCAATTTTCCTGGTGCCGGTCATCCCTGTTTTTAAGACGGTAGCTGACTTCCTAATTGACTGTTTAAAGCTCGTACTGTTTTTTCTGCAATATGTCAAAGATAAATAGTGTTTATAGTGTAAATTCTGAAGCGTCAATATTACATTTTGTGGAGAAAAATAGAAAAATATTCCTAGTAATTTGAGGACTAAAACCATGTTGATCTCTTGTTTAAATGTTATTTTAACGAAAATTACTGATGAATACCCGTGAGTATACCTGAGTATTTACTAAATTTATCAAGTGGAGTTAAACAAATGTATCTTTTAAGACGTAGAGTTTGTCATGGAAATAGGAGAAAGAAGTGGGACCTTTTCTGATGTGAATAAAAGAGCGAAATTATGTGTTTTCTATTGTCTGTGTTCAGAAAAAGGTGGTGGAGCAGCTGAGGAAGGAGCTGCTGGTGAAGCAGGAACCGGAGGCCAAGCTGCAGCTGCAGGTTCAGGCTTCTCCAGTAGGTGGCGACCTGAAGCCGACCAACCTGCTGCAGAGCCAGCAGATACCCGGAGGACTCCAGCAGGTGGGTGACCTCGGTCTCTGTGGTCCGATGAGTCGGTGTTGTCCTGTAGTCCACTGAGCTAAGCCGTCTCCCTGAACAGACGCTGACGGTCACGCCGGTCCTCACCGCCAAGACTCTGGTGCTAAAAGCCGCCGCCACGCCCGCCCTGCCCGGCGCCATCCTGTCGCAGCGCCCGCCCACCGTAGCTATGGTAACCACAGCTATCACCAAACCCGACTCGCAGAGTGTCCCCATCAACCTGCAGGTGGCCAGCAGGCTGACCAATCAGAGCTCGGAGCCCTTGCGGCTGGTCTCCAAGAACGCCGTGGTGGTAAGTTCCTGCCGACATGACTCTGAGCCGTTTAGGGCGAATTCACACCTGATAGTCCGGTAAACTCGCTTCGATTGGGGACCAAAATTCCTAAATTGTTTCCTTCTTAAGCTGGTGCGGTTCGCATTCACAATCCACTTTGTCAAACGAACCAAAGGAAGGAGCTGCTGGTGAAGCTGCTTTTGGAGCGGTCCCGGTCCGCTCGGCATTCACATATGCAATCGAACAGCACCAGGGTTCATTTCAACCGAATCGAGACCTAGGTCCTCAGAAAGCCCAGGTAGAGTCCCAGAGACGAACAAAAGTGTACAAAGATCTTTAGCTCATCTTTAGGTTTAGATCTTTAGAATGTTCTGGTTTTTCAGCTCAATAATTGCGATTTATATAACAGACGCAAACAAAGCAAGGGGAAAACTCAGAAACCTCCTGGGAACCAAATCCGGCTCTCAGGGGTCCATTTTTCGTGGCTTTACAGCAGCTTTACTTAAAACTGACTCTGTGCACTAAGTTACCACCAACAGGCCCCACAGACAGAAGCAGACATTATAAAGACATTGGAAAATGCTGTATGCATTGTATTCAGCACCATTTACTGTAGTACAGTGCAAACGTTACATTATAAAAGCCAAGGGAGCCCACCTGTGTCTAATTTATACAAATCTAGCTCCTCTGTAAAGACCTTTTTAGAAAGAAGAGGTTTGTTAGAAAACTACCAGCATCATGAAGGAACACAGCAGATGGGTAATGGTTGAAGTTTAAAGGTCTAATTCACTGAGAAAATGTGTAATACTTGTTCTATGTGAAATACGATCGGTCACTCTGAGCTGCATTTGCATGCCGCACGTGAACATTTTCTCCAACCCCCATCGCCTGCATTAGCCACAGAAAGAAAACAGACGGCAAAATGAGCGAGTCAGAAAAAGCCGGTCCCTTCTACATCACAGGGAACATTGGTACTCATGGTCCTGCCTACCTTGGCTTGCGACCGCCCACGGGAAGGCTGATTTTTGCAGCCTGCCGAGAGCAGAGCACGTCAAACAAGAAGCCGAAGCTAACTGTTAGCAACTCCATAGCATTGCAGAACAGGGTCGGGCTTGGTTTATTTGTGGACATAACACATCAGCTGTGCATTTTTTATTTATTTTTTTAACCCAAGAAAGATGAGCTGATGAAGAAAAAGTTGGAATTTGTCTTGGAACACCGCCAGTGAAGTAATTTAAGTTGGTTATTTGTTTGAAGGCAGCATAACAGTCTCATTGCTGTTAGCCAATCAGAGGGGAGACGTTTGCATTTTGTGAATAATAATGAGTTGGACTCCTCCGACAAACTACAACCTCCTGAAACAGGAGCACCACATAATTTATTCCACGTGAAACGACTCGCAAGGCATTCATTTATACTGGAGACCACAGCAAATTTATTGAAAAATCGAGTGAATGAGATCTTTAAAGCTGGGTTAGATTCTGAAACATTATCCAAAGGTTTGAACGTCTAACAGAGCTATGTTCAACCCATCATCTGAAAATGGAAAGAGGATGGGCCAACTACACACCTACCAGGACATGGGGGTTCACCTACACTGGCCGGCCAGGCAAGGAGAGCATTAATCAGGGAAGCAACCACAAGACCCATGATAGCTATGGTGGGAGAATTTGCCACAGAACAACCATTAGTCATACACAAATCAAAAGTGGCTAGATGAAAACCTTGGTTGGAAGAAAGCCGTAAGAAGTTGTGTTTTCAGTTTGCCACATGCCTTGTAGGGGACAAAGCACACATCTGAAGTTAGGTTCTTGGTCAGATGTGATCAAAACTAAAACTTTTCATCCTACATCAAAACACTGTGGAGGAAAACCAACACTGCACATCACACTGAACACACCATCCCCCATGGTGACTAAAGCCACAGTCATGATGACCTGTACATATGGCTAAAAACGATCCTCAGACCATTTTCTAAGGCTTCCTTAAAGACTTCTGATAAGATTGCAGCATTCATAGCCTGTTCAAAAGTTTGTGGAAGGGTCGATGGTCATGTTCAAAATTTTCCACAAACGCACCATAAAGTCCCTCTTTATGGGGTCGTCGTATGAATGCCTCACCAATAGGCTGGGTATTGTTAGGAATTTCACAATTCGATTCGATTTCGATTCTTGAGGCTTTGATTCGATTTCAATACGATATTGATTTATTAGCTTCAATATCGATTCAATAATAAGTAAATACACAAGTAATTAAGTACCTGAGTATATTTTTAAATAAATGAGCCAAATGTCAGCTTTTAACATTGCTGGTGCAGGATAGAACGGTGTTATATCTTTCAGATATTGTTATAGATATTGCTACATAATTATGGTTCTGTTGGATAATAGATTTATCTATAAGAAAATGAGAATAGCTTATTCATTTGTCTAGTTTGAGTTCAGTTATTTTATTTCCTTTTGGCCACCAGATGGCAGCAGTGGGTTAAACTAAGTAGTAATGTACTTTGTTTTCTAGTCTGAGTAGACAGAAGAAGAAGTTATATGTAAAAGAAAAACGGGCCGTTATTGAGGAGGAATGTAAAATAAAGGCAGAGAAAATAAAATAATTCAGACTCTGTCATCTCTGAAAAGACATCGGTGGCTTCAACTCACCTTCACATCACAAACGGAGAGCAGCTGGTGTCCGCCATCTTGCTGTTTTGGTAATGCGCGTCTTGTACAGTGCTGAACGCTCTCACTAGAGTGTTGCCTACAGCGCCGCCACTGGTCGGTGGGCTGAATCGATTCATAGAATTTGATGAATCGATATTGAATTGAGAAACAAATAATTGCCATGCATTGCTGAATCGATATTTTTACCCAGCCCTAGTATACATGGCCGCACCCACAACCGTCTTCTCTCCAGGTCCTACCCCCGCTAGATCATCTTCTTCATCATGTAACCACACCTGCAGAGGGTGCCGCCATAGTCTTTTTGACACTATTGCCATCTTGAAAATGACAAACTATTCCACAAATTCTCCAGCAGATATGATGATCAAGACACCAAATTCTGGAGATATTGGAATCTCCGATATTATGCAGACAAAACATTCCGAAAGCCGTAGAATCTTCTGAGGTGGAAGGTTTATACTTAGCATATGCTTAACCTATAACCCATAAAGTTGTTTGTCTCACAATGAAGAAAAATAGTCTGTTTTGCAATGGAAATGTCAAGATGTACAAAACTGTCAATGAGGTCATCTGTCTAGTTTCAAACGCCTATGCATGAATTTTTGTAGACTTTTGCACTTTTAGGCTCTGCAGAAATGTTCCAGACATTAACTGTATTCTTGACAACAGAAGTGCACAGGATGTGTGTGTGTACATAGCTTTATGGTGGTGGCAGAATCATGCTGTGGGGATGCATTTGTTCAGCAGCCGTTTAAAAACTTGTCAAGAGTTAATCTTGCAAGAGAATAGTCTTTTCCAGGCGGCAATAGGCTTGACTCTGGGGAGGAGGTTCACCTTCCAACACGACAGCAGCCGTAAACACACAACCAGAACTGTAATGTAAATTGGCCCAGTCAAAGTCCAGAACTAAAGCCAGCTGAGAATCTGTGGCAAGCTCTTAGAATTGATGTTCAAAAGTTGTCCATCCAATCTGGCGGAGGTTTTTGCAATCAGCAATTTTGTAAAGAAGAACGAGGGGACATTGGGGTCCAGATATTTTAAATCTGGTAGACACGTACCCAAAAGACCGTAACCAAGTTTTGGCTCAGGGTTGCTGAAAACAAACACACACCACGCTTTAGAGATTCTTATGTATCCTTTTCTTCTGACTTCAATTATGCGCTACTTTTTGTCGGTCCCATTCCAATAAAAAACACACAGACGTTCGTCGTTTTGCCGTAACAAAATGTGTCCAAACTAAACCAGGACTCATGCAAATGCATCTCAGACGCGCAGAAACGGTCGTGCTGAAAGTCGAGTCGTCTTCTGACGGCAACGGACGCTTCGTTCGGTTTGACCAGCGCCTTGGCTGTGGGGTTGACGGGTCCACAGACCCACAATCTGCTGTGGTTTTGTCTCAGCTGCAGGCCACCACCACCACCACTACGTCCGCCCAGCCAATCAGAGTTCCTCAGTTTGTCCCTCCTAGACTGACGCCTCGACCCACCTTTCAGCCACAGGTGCGTCCCTGAAGCCCCACCCCCCCGCCTCCACACTCTGACCTCCCTCCTCCTCCTCCTCCCCTCAGACCAGTGTGTGTGGCCCTACCTGAGGTGATGTGGTCACTCTCCAGCAGAGGGCAGCAAAGCAAACACTCCTGGCTTGCTCCGTGGCACTAAAACATTGTTTTCTTCTCTGTGCCGCCTCATAACCCCCCCCCCCACCCCCGTGTTGTGCTTCTTTTGGTTTTTCCGACTGACCGGTGGACATTTGGTTGTGGAGGTTTCTTGCCTCCTTCTGACTTTGTGTACGTACGTGTGTGTTTGTGTGTTTGTATACTTATCGTGGTGAAGGCTTGTTCTCCTGCAGCTTCTTGGTATTTTCAGTTCCTGGCTGTCTGTGTTTTTAAGCCCCCGGAAAGTTGGAAGCGGAAATGTTGGCAGATGTTTGAGCTGAGTAACGCCTCTGGGAGCCGCCACGCACCCCTGGTGTCTGCAGCTTGAACTCCAGGAACCACTGCAGGGACCAGGGGGCGTCACAATATTTACCCTCCTGATAGAAACGAGCAGCACAATCTGGTTTTTAGTGACTAGTCTTGAATATTTCTGTTGCCATGGTAATGTAATGCACACACAGCAGAAGACATCAAGGATGGGCAACAGCTGGCACAAACTGGGGGCTTTAACACTGACGGAAAGGTTGATTTTAATTCAGAATATGTCGAGCCAGAGTCCCGGAACCCTCTGGAAGTTTTTAGGAAGCAGCAGCATTTCTAAAGATCTCCGAGTCGTTACCCAGCACTGTCTGATTTTTTTTATGCGCCGTTTCCTCTTTGGTTCTTTGTCGTTTCCAGGTCAGGCCGAGGCTGGCCACGCCCACCAACGTTCCCATCGCCCCGGCCCCTCCCCCGCCCATGATGGCAGCCCCCCAGCTGCTCCAGAGGCCCGTCATGTTAGCCACCAAGCTGGCGACCTCGCTGCCCTCGGCGGCTCCCATCCACCAGGTCCGCATCGTCAACGGGCAGCCCTGTGGCCACACGGGCGCCGCCCCTCTGACCGGCATCGTCATCACCACGCCCGTCACTGCCTCGCCCACACGGCTTGCAAGCCCCGCCCAGACGCTGACCAACCCTGCCCCTCCCCCAGCTCCTCTTCCTGCAGCCCCGCCCATCCAAATCAGCAGCCTGATCTCTGAACCCAAGGTAAGAGTACATGAATACCACTTACACCAGTATTATATACTACTATAAGTATTATCAGAGTACTACTAGGGTATTATCACAGTACTACTAGGGTATTATCACAGTACTACTAGGGTTCTATCAGAGTACTACTAGGGTATTATCAGAGTACTACTTAACAGTGATGTGGGTTCTGATGTGAGTATTTCCTGAGTACTGCACAGTTCCAGTGTGATACTATCTAATATGTCCTGGTTGTCGTCCTGCAGCTCTTCATCTCTCCAAACCCTAATCTGCTGTCGTCACCTTCCTCCTCCTCCTCCTCCTCCTCTCAGCAGACTGTTAAACTGGAAGCAGCAGAACAGAAAGCTGTGGTCAGCCTGCCGGCCTCCTCCACCCCTCCGCTGTCTCCACCCCCCAGACCCAAAAAGGAGGAGAACCCAGAGGTGAGACCAGCAGAACGTGACAGAACTCTTTATATTAAGCACTTTCTCACTGAACGTCAGACTTTTGTCTGATTATGAGGTAAAAACTCCTCCGTGTGCTGCTGATAAAAACGCTTTTCCTCTTGCAGAAACTGGCCTTCATGGTGTCTCTGGGCCTCGTCACACATGACCACCTGGAAGGTGAGCGATGCTCTGATTGGCCGCTGGTCAGAAAAGCAAAATGTCTTCGCCTCTGAAACTCTCGACTTCTGTCCTCCGTAGAGATCCAGAGCAAACGACAGGAGAGGAAGAGGAGAACGACGGCCAACCCAGTGTACAGCGGAGCCGTGTTCGAACCTGAGGTACAATCTGGCGGGGAGCCGCTGGTGCACGCGGACCGACCGACCGAGGTTTATTCTGATTGGTCCTTTTTATCAAGGACGTTTTAAACAGATCAGAAACCCTGAGCTGACTTGGTGAATTAGTAGCGGCTTCAGAAAATCACTTTTATTCGGGTTGGGCTAACCTGCAGAATCTCAGAGTTTAGTTTTGAAGATGACGCCTGGAAGTCATTATAAATAAAATCTCAATCTGTTCTTCTAACGGCTTTTTTGTTTAAATCACCTTACTTTTTATTGAAAGTTATGTATTTTTGCAGGAACAGCAGATGATATTTGCATACATCATATAATAATATTATTAAAAAGTACAGAGAGAACAAGACAGAGAACTATACCAAACTAAAAACAAGAGGGAAGGAGGTGTGCAGAATGTCCAAACCATCCATATATTGGGAGAACCTTCTTGCAGTATATCAGATTCTAGTCTTCCTGGCCAATTGTAGGTCTTTCCTCTTGTCTTTGTAGCTTTTCTTTAAATACAGTCCCATTTTTCCCATTTCTCTCCGAATTGGGTTTCTTCCAGGCGTAATCTGTACCTCAACTTTTCCATCTCATAGATTCGCCCAGTAATCTGAAACCATTGATCTTGAGTAGGAGAGTCCCGTTTACCCCATTTTTTTTGTGATCGCTTTTTTACTGGCTATTAAGAGGATTTTAACCAAATATCTGTCAGATGGCTGTACATTCCCTTCACTTAGGTTACACAATTTTTATTTGTATTTTAATCTTATAATGACTCTGTTATTGATCCAGTTCTGTTCTGTTTCAGAGGAAAAAGAGTGCAGTGAGTTACCTGAACAGCCCTCTACACCAGGGGACCAGGAAGAGAGGTCTGTATGAAAACACAGAGGCTGACTGTCGGTCTGATTCAGTAGAAGCTTGTAGAGAAGAAACTGGAGACAGCAGACAGAGCTGCTGCTTTAATAACCCTCTGTACACCTCCTCCTCCTTTTCTTCTTCTACTGCTCTCTGTCGCTTCCGTCAAGTTTACAGAATGAATTTCTGCTAGTTTGTCAGAGCGCTTCCATGAACCACCCTCAGCGAAGTCGGTCTTCGGGCTCAGTTGAAGCCACTTTTGTTCACATAGGTGCGCCGTGCGTTGAGCCGCCTTTTTTAAGAGGAGAAAAAACGGTGAAAGGACGGAAACACGAAGAGTCAGGGAACGATACTGCTTTAGTAAATCTGACTAGGTTGCCTTCAGAAAGTAGTTCTGTGAAAAAAATAATAAATGCACACAAAAAAGTGGTGGAAGGTGTAGACCCGGCTACACCCTCCACCACCTAACAGCAAATTTATCAAACCACCTTCTGCGCGAACTCGCCAAATACAGTTCTTCAGTACGTAAGTGCACTGTAATGTAGAGACCAGGGGTGTGCCGATTCACCATAAATCCATTAATTGCGACGTGCAACATCGATGGCGATTCAAAAGTGTTGACAAATCGATTTATTCTTCATTATATTTAAATGAGAAAAACATAAAAGTCCGGCCTTCAGATCGGACATTTTTAGGGGGACAGACTGGCGAAACTGTTTCAGCCTCGCAGCGCGAAATTTACAAAAAAAACAGCAAATATTTTGCACTTTAAGGCTCGTTTCCACTGTCGGAACTTCAGGGTAATTTGACCGGACCTTCCCGATATGTCTCCACTTCCTCGGACCGGGCCGACAGGGCCGTTTTCGGGACCATTTTAGGAACCAACAGAGTACCTGAAGGGGGGGTATGTACTCTGACTGGCCCGACTGAGTCACTCAGCGGGAGCTGTAGTTGCGTCATGCTGATTGGTTGTAATCCAGAGGGAAATGAGCAAGACGTCTCCAAACAACCGGCTTTATAAAAATAAGAAGATTATTTGGAATTTGAATTCAGGTCAACTCCAATAGGGGATGATTGAAATAAATTATGTATCAAAGTTTCATAAATCTTTAAATAGATGCGGTTCTATTGTAAAATATAAGGCTGGTGCTCCACAGCATTTGTTATTCTTCCCAAGTCCCGCCTCCCTCCCGTACACCCCATGCAATTCAAACCTGTGAAGACGGGTCCGCGCATAAAGCCCAATCCTTGTCTCCCTGTTTAACGTCGTCGTATTGGAAGAGAGCACCAGTCATGGAGAAGTCTCAGCAAACATCTGATAAAAAGTCTGTCTATGGGGAGCCTAAGTCTCCTCCCCTTCCTGTCGGCCCATGGGTCCCCTGGCTGAAAAAAAACCCATTAATGTAAGTCAATAGAGCGATAAAAGTTATCTTCTGGTTTGGTTTGTCCTACGTCCTGAATCACACATATGATGTACCTCAATTTAAATGACAACTAAAGATGATGCGTTTCGACTGTGTCAAGTGATTTGATATTTGTTTGATTGTAAAAATTCGCAATTAAAATGCCTACAAATCAGAAGTCGCATATATGACATCACGGAGCTAACGCTAGTGGCTTACGGTGGTTTTCTCCACGTTTAATGCTCCTTCCTTCGTCCTGGAGGACCGAGGCGAAGCCGGGTAATCTCACCGCCATTTTTCTCCTTCTTCAGTTATAGTCCACCAAGTGTTTTTACACAAAGCCTAAAGTAACTTTTGTCGCCGGTCGAAAATTAGCATTTTCTCTGCATCAAAATGTGCAAGTGCGTGACTTAGGCTCCTGCCTAGGTCTCCTCCCCTTTCGGTCGGCCCATGGGTCCCTTGTCCAAAAAACAAACAAAACAATGAATGAAAGTCATTTTCTGCTCCGCTTTCCTTTAAGCCCTGAATCACACATATGCTGTACCTCAATTTAAATAACGTGTGTTTCAACAGTGTTTGTCATGTGATTTGTGATTTATTTGCTTGTTAAAATTTGTAATTTAAAATGACTACAAATCAGAAGTCACATATATGGCGTTAGCTAACTTTAGCTAGCACTTGAAATACTCAGAGACCTTGTAGAGCTCGTCCCTCCTGCTGGCTCTCACTCCACCGACTCTTTCTTTCCCAGCATGGCTGCCACTTTCTACATGTACAGATTAAGTGTTTTTCTCCACGTTTAACGCTCCTTCCTTTGTCCGGGAAAAAGGATGCGAAACCCGCTAAACTCGCCATTTTTCATCTTCTTCTTTAGTTGTAGTCACATAAAACCCAAACTAACTTTTGCCGCCTGTCGAAAATTAGCGCTTTCTCTGCATCAAAATGTGTCTTTAAAATTTCATGGACATCATATTTTAAATCCACAGCACATTTCAAACGGGATCAGAAAATATCTTTTAACGCTCCATTGACTCTCATTCCTAGTTTTGTGACGGTAGGGGACCCAGGGACCAGAACGAGAAGGGCCTGACTTAGTTTCCCTATTCCCCGGTTGTTGCTTTCCTCTTTGACCCGCTGTGACACCACAGGGGGTGAGGTGGGGCTAGAGGGAGCAGGGGATGTTTTTGGGTAAAAAGAAAAAAGAATCTCCCTCAAATAATTCGGACAGCAGCTTTAAGCATGTTCATGCACTAAACCAACTCTGGGTGGACCTGGAAATCGCAATCGACTCGCTGGGGTGGGTTCAGACTGGTTCCTGGAATCCCCTTTGATAAACATCCATACATGCAGTTTAACCTTTAACAGAAATGCATCCCAATACTAATTCCTGATCTAATTTAAATAAGAAGGAATGAGGTGTCTGTTACTGAGACTCATGCTGATGTGTGCGAGCTGTAACACGACTAACAGCCAGCTGCTGGTGTAACATCCCACCGATCTGACGGGTTTAACGGGAAACATTTAAACCTAATAAACGGAAGAATTTTAACTCTAAGCCAGACGCAAACGCACCTTTTAAATGAATCTCAGGTCTCAATTCTGCTTCCAGAAACCTCTGAGGTTCTGACCTCGCTCGATGGGGAGGTGTGGCGACGGTCAGACTGATGACCGCATCCTGATTTCACTTACCTCACTTCCCCGTTTGTCTTTTAACTTCCAGCCTCGTTAGGTCTGCACTCCTATTGGTTCACAGCCTGATGACACTGGATGTGTCGCCATTTATTTACCAAACAAGGCAGGTTCAGTGATGGGTCAGTGACATCTAAGCAGAGATCTAAATGTCGGAGGATTTCTTTCGCTGTCCTAAAACTTGTCCAACCTGCTGAGAAAAAGTTTCCTCAGATCTTAAATCTGGAAAATTTTCCTGTCCATGTGGTTCCATCTCCTGTTGATTAGTGAAGCTTTTTAATGCAGAGACTTCTGATTTAATTGGAGAATCACGACTGTGGTCTTAGGCTTGCTCTATGGAATTTCACCATGTTTCTTGAATGGTTTCACAGCAATCTTTTTCTGAAGAGGCTTTTGAAAAAATAAATTAAATCAGGTTTATTCATTTTTTATCACAAACAGATAATTTAGTTTAAAAAAAAAAACTTATCCCAAAGGGAAATTCGATGTTGTAACTCTTCATCCAAGTATCTTCAAAGAGTCAATATGGATGGTGATGCTGTTGGTGGGAAGGATCTCTGGTAGCAGTCAGTCTTGCAGTGAATCTGAAGAGGCCTCTGACTGAAGATTGTTGCTGTATGACAGCATCATGACTCGTCAGGACATGCTAACAGCGGAGACAAAAAGCTACAGTGACATGTCCAGGATGACACCATCAGTTGCTAATCAACCTCCTTTGCTCTTGCCTCTCCTCTTTAAATCTCTGTCTGGCCATATGGTTCGGAAGCCGAGCAGAGAGACGTTTGTGTCGGGGTTGTGACCCTTCCCCATGATTATGGATGGATGAAATGGTTTGGCCTTCCTCCTTCTCTCTCTGATCTTTGGTCCTGCTCTGCATCCATTTGAGGTTTTTTTAGATGCTAATCACCTGTGCCTAGTTGGGGGGAAAAAAAAAAAAAATACCCTGTTGCCACGGTTACACATCTGAAATCAGATGATGCTAATTGAGAACAAAACAAGGAGTAAATCATCGGCGCTACTTTCCACTCATAATTCCTCCTAAACTGTCTCAGTCCTGCTTCCGCGAGGCTGCATGTCTGCAGCCTCAGATTATGTAGTTTGTACCAACAGAAGGAATGAAGCTGAATCGACCAAAACGGAGAACATTTTAGCTTCACGTCGGACAGGAAGGAAGGGGAACATAGCTGTTTTTACAAAACTATCCCAGCTGGATCTGGGATGGGGTCATGGAAGTACGATTTCAGGAGGAGAACCCCGAAAATTTCTCTCTCTCGCTTGTGTCGTAGTGAGAGTTAAAAAATAAAGGCAACTGGACTTCTGTTGTTATCTTGAAGACGTTTCAGGCTTATGATAGATAGATAGATAGATAGATAGATAGATAGATAGATAGATATGCAAATTGGCTTTCCGTCTCTGAAACTTTTTTTGTTGTTGTCTCGTCTCTTATTGTTGACTGTGTAACTGAGAGAAGTGAGGTGTGCAGAGCTTCAGACCTCCTGGATGACTCGATGAGAACAAGGAGCAGTGGTGAAGCTTCCATTTGTGGAAAGCCGGATTGATGTTATGGTTGAAAATGTTTCAATCTTCTAAAAATAAGATGAAACTGAGTCCTTAGGCGTTTAAGGTATTTAATACAACATGTCTGGCCAGAAGATGAACATGGAGGGGCCAGAGCTTACTCTTACCTTCCCCTACCCACCCTTTCTTACTGGCACCTTAAATAGTATTCAGCTATCACTGTTTATCTTCTCCAGCACGTCTCCGAAGAACGTGTCCATGCCAGTCTGAAAGTAAAGCAGTGAAGCAGTCCCTCAAGGCTGGAACCTCCAGTAAATATCTTGTCTGTCATCCCGGTGATCCGATACATCTTTATCAGGAACGTTATGCTGGAACATTAAGCTTGTTTTCTCTAACTAGATGCCTCCACTAGGACACAGAATAAGTAATTAAATCCTAATTGCATAGGAATTCCTGCATTATTGACAGCTTTTATTAATTTAATTAATACTATAAACATAAAGAATTATTCCAATATGTTGTCACATTTAAAAAAAATTTTGAGTTGGGAAAACTGAACACAGGAGAAATTATGTGGTGACTTTGTTCCTCGTCTGTTCTTGAGTTTCTTTAGATCAGGGGATGATGAGTGGCTCTGAGACGACAAGTGTAGCAAACGAGGGAGAACGGAGGAACCCTGTAAGGGGGCATAATGCTTGTCCACAGCTCTGTATACGATCTTCACAGTGAGTTTTCTGGGTCCGAACATCCGGTCGATCCCAGAGCGTTTTCTAAGGAAGTTAAAAGACAAATGGGGTGTGGGGTTTTGGTGGGGAGGTGTTACCTGAGTAGGTGTGTTGGTCTGTCTGCGAGCTCAGCTGAAGCCTGCATGGAGCTGTTGTCGTTCACTAACGCTGCTGTCTGTGCTTCTGACTCCTCTTCCTCACTGCTCCCCTGATTCATGCTAGCCAACGAAGACTCCCTTTCCAAGGTATGTCATACAGACGCTCTGTTTTTTGTTTTGTTTCTTTTTTTTTTTTTTTTGTCTTTCCCCCACCCCACCCCCACCCCCCCTGTCCATCTTTCTTTCTTTCTTTTTCTTTTTTTTTTTTCGTCTTTGTCGTCTGTCTCATTCCACCCAGGTCGCCCACCCAAATTCAGCAGCGTCCCGGAGCTGGGCAGCCTCACCCCGACCTCCCCCTCCAGCCCCGTTCGTCCCCTCCCCCTGCCCAGCCCCGGCTCTGGGGATGTAAGTAACGATGGGGGAGACGGACACTCAAGTCGTGCTGGCCCGGCGCCGCTGTCGCCCATTCTCACACACACACACACGCGCACACACACACACAACCGTCATCACTTTGTTGTCCATGTGGTTATAACCATGAGCCATCACTTCCTGTCATTCAGCCTTACAAAGTGAACAGAGTCCATGAATAACACACGCATCCTAACAGACGCACGCACATACATCCATCAGAGCTCCTAAACAAAGACCAGCTGTAAACTAAAACCAGATCACGGTCCCGCCCCGCCTTCGCCCCGCCGCTCCGCGCAGGGTGGGTGGGGCTCCTACGGAAACTGATTTGGTCCAATTCTTCCTCGCAGGGAGACATCCACGAGGATTTCTGCACTGTGTGCAGACGCAGTGGCCAGTTGCTCATGTGCGACACGTGTTCTCGTGTTTATCACCTGGACTGCCTGGATCCGCCCCTGAAAACCATTCCTAAAGGCATGTGGATCTGTCCAAAATGCCAAGACCAGGTAACCGCAGCACCAGAGACTGATCCAGGGTCAGGGGGAGCTTTAGCTGTGCTGTAATGTTACACACTGTTTCAGCCTTAGGACTGTTCAGTACTTTGTAAGCACACACATGATGCTGTACTGTTTTTTTTGTTTTTTCTTTTCTTGTGCTTATGTCTCATTCATTGTCAGTTAAGGTTGACATCTCACTTCCATCCACTCCCATCACCCGTTCCCTGTCAGTCCCACGCAGCGTGGAGGCTCACCGTGACTCTTTAGGCCTTGTTCTGAGTCTGAGCCTTTCTGACACTTCTGAGCTTCTCCCCTCAGATCCTGAAAAAAGAAGAAGCCATTCCCTGGCCCGGCACCCTGGCTATCGTCCATTCCTACATCGCCTACAAAGAAGGTGAGTCTTCCTCCCGCCGACCTTCACCCTGGACCCACGGCAAAGGACTGCCGCTGACTTTCTGTTCTGTGCTTCAGCTAAAGAAGAGGAGAAGCAGAAGCTGATGAAGTGGAGCTCGGAGCTTAAACTGGAGCGCGAGCAGCTGGAGCAGAGAGTCAAACAGCTCAGCAACTCCATAACGGTGAGGAGCAGCAGCAGCTCAGTTAAGCCCTACACAAACCGTATGGATGATAGGGGGCAGTAACGGTACATGTATTCGGATTTTTCAGTACGGCCTTGTCTGTTCGGTACCAAGCGAATACAGCTGCTTTCCATCTGAACACATGCAGAATGTTTGTGGAGAACTCGGGGCGCAGCACAACTTTGAAAAGCGACACCAAAACAAAACAGAAAGAACTCCCAGCTTTCGCTTAACTCTGCTATTTGGGAACATTAATGGTTTCTCATGCAGCTACAGTAGAAAAAGAAAAATGGACCGAACCAGAACTTTGTCAGCGAACGCATCGTTCAACAGCATTAAGGTCCATAACACGCTCTGCACTGAACTGAATAACTCACTTGAAACAATGTCAAGCTGAATGTAAACATCACTGATACTAGAGGAAAACCAGCCGACGTCCAACATGGCTACCAGTAGCATCCAATCAGCCCAAGAATCCATGTTGATGAGAGAGGATTTTCCAAATCTGCCCATGCTGCGTTCAAATACAGGTGGGAGATTAGGCTGCCAGATTCTCAGCAATTAACTTTACCTTGCGGCTCATCTGAAAATATCAGATTTTCGGTCATGTTTCGGTCGGTGGTCGGCGAGGAGAAATGTACAGAACGAAGCTGCATTTAGTGATTTGTTGATGTGGTTTGCTTTTCAGGGCCACAGCCACATAAAAATTTGCAAATTACTATACTAACAGGACATTAACTATATCAATATAAACAATCTCTTTGAATTATACAGATATTTTTCAAAATCTCAAGATATTGTCCAGCATTTGGTGGCAATGTTCCACCTTTAAGACCACATCTAACAGACATATTTGAGCTTATAGAACAAGTGGTGAGGTTCCATCTGTTCGAAGGACGTTAAGGAAGTCTTCTGCTTCATTCAGTTGCAGCTTTGCAGTCCTAAGTCATTCTGCCAAATTCTGCTTAAAGAGAAGATGCTTCTGTTCTTCCTCATGAGAGACACTACCGTAGTTCAGTGTTTTATTCCAATCGCCTGTCATCTTTAACATTTGAGTTGGAGACGCAGCCTCCGCATATTTCTCTAAGCACTGCGCCCTTTGAATTGGGTGACTGGGCTGAGAGGTCCTCTCCAGGGAGGGTTGGCAGCCGTCTCAAATGTTTACCTTTTAATAAAATGAACTTCAAGCATACTATTTTTTTGCTAAGTATACTTCTTTGTAATAAATTGAAACATTTTATGGTTTGGCCAAAACATGGAGGGGACAGAGATTGCTCATGCATCCCCCTAACCAACCTTTCTGACTAACAGCTTAAATAGTATTCAGCAATCACTGTTTATCTCTGCAGCACGTCTTCTCCAATCTTCACGCCCAGCCTCTGGACAGCTGCTCCATGCGAGTCTGATAGCGAGGCATGAAGCAGCACATCCGAGGCTAGACTGTTATCTTGCTGTCTCGGCGTCTGTCTCTCTGGTGACCTGACACATCTTTATCAGGAACATTAAGTTGGAACAATAACCTTGTCATCTGCCCTAGATGCATTCACTAGACAGAGAATATATACTTAAATCCTAAATGCATAAGAATTTTCCACCATACATTGCTTCAAAGCTTTGGTTCATTTGACTAAAAGAGCAGCTAAAAACAACAATGTTGCAATTTTGGTCCCCAAGCGAACCGAGTCTACCGGACTATCAGGTGTGAATGCGCCCTTAAAGTATCCCTAAAGTATACTTCAATAAACTTCAAAATGTTCCAATTTAGTACGAAGAAGTATACTTGATAAAAGGAACTCCAAGTATTAGGGATGTAAGAAAATATTGATACTCCGATATATCGCGATATTTTATGTCACAATATTGTATCCGTATTTACAGTAGAGGCAATGTATTGATTTTTATTAGATTTTGTAGAATTTGAATGGAACCATTAATGACAATAATTTTAGTAGTAAAATTAAAAGTATGACTGGTAGTTGGTGGCTTTTTTCACCTTCTTTGTTCCAGTGGATCAACTAGATCTAGTAATAAAACTGGACGTGTTAAAGTATGAAACAGGTTGGAGAGTTTAGAATGCTGACAGTTTTTCTACAGGTAAATTCATTTTTAATAATCACAATATATAGTATTACTCATAGTATCGCAGTTTATCGTATCGTGATACATATCGTATCACTAGATTTTTACCAATACACATCCCTATCTAGTAAACTACTTTTTGCGAAGGTTTACCACCATGACAATCATGGTAACGCCGTTAAAACTCCTGGTTTTTACAGTGGCAATCACACCTTATGATGCAACTGATCCGCAACACCTGGCTGCTACTTTTCCTTCAATATTTCCACAATAAATTTACAGAAATGTCTAAAAACATGTTCTCCCTTCGCCCGTCTGATCTGATGCTGATGCTTACTTCTTTCTGCAGAAATGCATGGAGACCAAAAACACCATCCTGGCTCGTCAGAAGGAGATGCAGCTTTCCCTGGACAAAGTCAAACATCTCATTCGCCTCATCCAAGCCTTCAACTTCAACCAAGCCCTGGCGGAGACGGAGGGGAAGGGCGCTCGGGTGCAGGACGGAGCACGGGCTGTGCTCGGCTCCGGAGCTGCAGCCGTAGTCGGCTCGGTGGAGAAGCAAGCGGTGAGCAGCTCTTTGGTCGGCAGCAAACAGGAGGAGCAGCAGACTGAAGGAGCGGCGGCAGCAGCAGGTTGTGGTGGTGGTGGTGGAGGAGGAGACGACGGCAACGGCACAGTCCTGACTAACTGCCCCGTTGCTGGGGCAGGGGTTGTGATGGGGTTGAGTGGGCTTGGGGGTCACACAGAGACCGGTCCTCGTGTGGAGGTTCAGCCCAAGCCAGAGACTGAGGCGGCGCCCGCAACCGTGGCGACTACCAACGGTACGACAGAGCCGCCATGCCCCGCCCACAGGCCCGCCTCCGCCGCCGAGAACAAGATAGCTGCCGCGAACCCTGCGGAGACGACGGCGGTGGAGAACAAGCAGGAGGAGCTCGGCGACGGCAGCAACAACAGCAAAACCTCAGAACCCTCCCAGCATTCTTTGCCAGCTATGCTCAGCAGTTTGGACGATAAAAAGTAACGCTGCGTCTCTGTGGCTGCAGGAAGTCAAACGTATATATAAAAAAAAAGGGAAAAAAACGAAAGAGACCTTTGCTTGCACCGTACGGTGCCCTGAAGTTGCCAATCTGTATAAATGTTGTTTGTTTGCATTGTATTGTCAGACTGTGTCAATGGTAGATGTACAGCCCAAGTCACCTGACTCTGGGAAGACCCAGGTCATCATGCCAATTAGTGATAGACGTCATGGTGGGAACGCTCAAAGGAAGATTTTCTTCATCATCACACCGGTGTGTGCCTGTTACAGTGGCCCCTGCGTTCTGTCGACGGCTCCGAGGAGAACCCAGAACACGGAACCAAACATCTTGTCGGGGGAACTGGTCCGAGAAGCAGTGTTGTAAAACGTTTGTGTACTGAAAGGAGAGCCTGTTCGTGTCCTCGTCTCGCTAAGCCTGACGGGAACGTCGTTCTTCAGTCAGAACCAAATCAGAACCTGTCTGTACCAAATCCAAGACTTCGGTTTGACTCAAAACCGTCATCTGAGGTGTGAAGCCCAGATGTAAAACAAAAACGATGAGGCGAATGTGGCCATGAAGTGTGTTTTCTTATTTTTTTTTTTTTTTTTTTTTTTTTTTTTTTCAGCCATTAAGGCCTCTTCACCTTTTGACAAACCACCCACCCCCGTCTGCTCTGATCAGACTCCGCCCACCTCTTGCGTCAGCTTGGCAGACATCTCATTGGATGAAACGTTAGGACACGCCCGTGAGTTCGGAAGGACCCACAAACATTTTACATCTTTCTGACTGGTGAGATATCTATAGAAGGTAGATCTAACAGATCTACAATTAGAGAAGTGTGACGACTGATCGGGATTTTATAAAACTGAATGAAGTCAAACTCCTTGTTGGATTGTTTCCCTTGAACGGCATGTGGGTCAAATTGAAATAATTGTTCAGATCTATGATTATGGGATAGCTCTGGTGTGTCTCTAGCGCAGGAAGTCCAATCCGTGCATTTACAAACATTTCATGTCCTGGCTTGAGTTTGGGCAAAAAAAAAAAACAACAATCAGTGGAAGCCAGAAGCCTTTACCTTATCCTTCTGGAGGATAAGCTCGGTGTCCAAAGGAGACTTTTCGGAGATCGTTTCAGGGTCCCTAAAGGCGAGTGAAGGATTGTCCCATGTAGATCCAGGACTCTTGTTTTCTTTCCAAGTGAACTCACACTGAGTCGCGAAGGTCCTACGAGTCAAACCGAAGCCTTTAAAACTTTAAATGAATCCAAAAACATCTCGCTACCTACCCTTCAGTCCCAGGTCCTGTACCCACCTGTCTCCTAGTTGAGTCTGGGTGTAGTCCTCTGGTAGACGATGGACGTCGGACTACAGACGTTGTTCCCTTGTGGCGCCCTGGAATGGCGTTGGACCCCTAATGTGGTCCTCGGGTCCCGGGACGAGGCCCGAACAGGCGCCGTAGCCCAATGTTCTCAGTGGTGTCGGTCAGTGTAGTGATTGAGTTTTCATTCGTGTGTGTGTGTGTGTGTGTGTGTGTGTGCGCGCGCGCATGTGTGTGTGTTAACTGTGAGCACTAAATGTGAATTTGCAATATTGCAACGTCAACACACACAAACTCTATCTGGGCTGTTTGTTTTTTTTATAGGAAAAGATATTCAGGTCTTCCTAGTATCCAGAATAAGTGCTTTCTGTTCCTGAACCTGCTGGACTGGCATCATCATCACCATCATCATCATCATTGCCGTCGTCGCCATCGTCGTCGCCGTCGCTTGGGTGGTGGTGGTGGTGGTGGTGGTGATCGTTGGAATCCTGAACTGCCAAAATCCTGATGTTGTTCCCACATTCAGCGGGGGACTCGTTCCTCTTGCTGTCCCCGAAGATCAAATCATCTGGAAGATTCGGATGCAAAGTCCCCGGGGGCCGAGAGACAGGAGAGCGTTGGGGGGGGGGGGGGACGACGACGACCACGGCAGGACGTGTTCCCGTCCGGAGAAAACGGAGGGATCTGTTGGAGGTTGAAGGACGACAACACAATTCCTGAGATTAAAGCACAAGCTTGCTGCATTACAAAGAAGTGCTGAAGAGCTTTTTTTTTTTTTTTTTTTTTTACTGTTCCCGTGGAGTTTAAACAGAGTATGCATCTCCTCATTGTCGTGTGACCCGCCCCCCCCCCCCCCCTCACACACACACACACACATTGTCAATGTTTATTTCCACTCGGTATGACTTAGTCCGATTAAGAGTTTAGTTGAACCTGAAGCCGATGGACGCCGGACCAACCGATCGAGACGTCGACGGGGCGAACACAAGATTTGACGGTGTTCTTCCGCTTTAGTTCTTCTTACGGTTACTTCGGCTCTCGGACGTTGTGCTCACCCCTTCCTGAATGTGAGGAAACATTTCAGACCTTTTTGCTTCATTTTTTTTTTTATGGTGAATTCCTTCTGAAAATGTCTTCATCGGGTTTGTTGGAGAGCAAACTCGGTCAGGAAGGATGTATCTCGAGAGCTACCGTCATGTGACCTTTAGATGCATCTCCTTAGCTTCTCACAGAGGGCTGCAGAGGCCCGGTAACGAGCCATTCGTTTGATTCTGGTGTCTTTGGAGCAGGACTGCATCTGAAGTGGAACCTGAGGGCTGGAGATATGCCTTGTTTTCCTCTGAGCGGGTCGATGCGCCATTTTCTCTGTTTCCATAGTAGAAGCGACCCATGTAACCGAGCTTAACCGCACCATTCCTGGGGCCCCCTTCGGTTGTACACCCACAGGAAAATAGTTGGGCATGATTATCGTGGAGCTACAACACATTCCGTATATTGGGGGTGAGTCGGACAGAAAAACGTCACCGCTTGCGACGAGTACTAGGCGCCCTCGAGCAAGAGGTCTCCAACCGTAGTCCTCGATATCTACTGAGATGCATCGCTGCTCCAACGCGGTTCGTTACCAGGTCTTCACCAAACTCAATGGCATGCTGAAGAGGTAGTTCAGTCATCTGATTGAGACGTGTTGGAGCGGCCAGTAGCTCTGGAGGACCAGGGTTGGAGACCCCCTGTACTGGAGCGTCATGTCTGGCACTGGTACGACGAGGCGTTAGACGTTTTGGGTTCCACCGCGAGAGAGTGCACCGACCCGCAGCATGCCAGCTCAGTGGGAAAATGAGGCATTAGAGACCTCCATCCCAAACATTGCCAGGATCGCTGATCTGCTGGAACAAAAAAAAACTGTTTCCTCCCGTGGTGGTGGGGGTGAGCTCCTGTTTGGGTGGCGGTCCGTTACAGGCGTCTTTAAGTTTTAATTAGAGTTCATATCAGCAGCTGGTTTTCTCCCATCGGCTGCACAGACTGCCTTCATTCCTAACATCCCAGAGAAATGTGTGCCCCTCCTGTGGAGTTCAATTGATCTGACGGGGAAAGCCCAAGTGTCCCCGCTTTCTTTGGGATCGTCGTGTTCTGTTCTCCATCGGGTGGGTGTGGTTCCATCATTCCGACCCGTAGATCCAATAGGGTCTCTGGATCCTTCCCCTCCCCCCCTGTACAGTAGGTACCTCTGAGTGCCTTTCTTCAAACAGCAGATAATATCTCTTGTCTTGACTTGCACTGTGACTCGTAGAACCTGACGAAACCCTTTCGGGGTCGCCGCGCCCGACACAGAGCTCCACCCACCTATCCACCCACTCTGCCCCCGCCCAAATCCCCAGGCTCCCGGGGGTCGATGCAAGCTCAGCGTTTCACACGAACCCGTTTGATTCCACCCAGTGTTCTGTTGCCTTAAATGTTTTTTTTGTTTTTTTTTTCCGGTGAGACGTTAGTTTTGTGGTCGACGTTGGGGGGGGGGGGTCGTCTTGAGATCTCAGTCTGACCCTTTCCGTCATGCACTTTTTAGTTTGATCAGTATTATCAAAGCGGAGATGGGGGGGGGGGGTTGTGTTTTATTTCTTCCTGTCTTCTTATTTTTGGAAGGAGGGATGAGTTTGCAGGAGCCGGAACGCGTTTCGGATGAACAAACCTGGACCCCAGCGAGCATCATTCGTGCACGCTGTGGTGCAGCACATGCCTTCTTATGCAAGTTTTTATAACAACCTTTTTTATTATGCATCGCTTCGGGGGGTTTTTTTTTATGTGAAACTTAAATCACCTTTTTATGTTGTTGTTTCTCTGAACATTCTGGCATCCCGATGCCAAACGTGTGCATGTGTTTACACATTCAGGTAGCCATTCAGGGGGGAAGCGTTTTTTTGTTGTTGTTTTTTGCGGGTTTTCCGGATAGTGCCGAAGGCGTTCCGGTCTGCTTTCTAAACATGGAACTTCTGTGGTTTTAAGGAACGTTGGGGAAACCGGACCCCTGCGCGTTTCTTGCATTTTTTTTTTTTTTTGTGGGTTTCTGTTGCAGTACAGTGAGTGACCACTGGGACAGACTGGAGTTTCCCGCCATCCCAGCTCTCTGCGGTTTGATCTTTTAGCTTAGCATTTTTTTTAATTTTTTTTTTACTGCTGCGTGGAGATGGGGGTGGGGGTCTAAAATGTTCCTTAATCGAAGTCTGGAAGCAAGCATATCCAAAGAAGTCTGCATATCATCGGTGCGTGGGTTTTCTGCGTCAGAGCTCCGTCGCGCTTTCGGGACGCCGTTTTGGGGTGCTTCTGCGTGGGTCCTAGGGAGAAGGTTTGCTTTTCATCTTTCTGTTTTTAAAGCGATCAAGTCATGATTGTGGCCTTCTAGTATTCTGTGGGTTCATGACGTCATTCACCTGTTGTTCCCGCTCAGCATCCATCCATCCATCCATCCACCCTTTTAATCCTGTCTGGGATCCTCTACACCTGCAGCTTCTTACCTCATCCACGGCTGAGTCCATCGGGGGTGTGTTGAGTGCAAAAAATCTGAAAAACACAACAAAAAAAATCTAAAAAGTGAAAATAAGTCTTTTTCTATCTTCCATTTGGTGAGATGCATTGTAGCGATCAGAATAAAGAAAAAGTTCACCTGGTGTGCTGAATTATGTGTAAATTGGTTATTACACAATCTGAATATTTGTATAATTGTTTGTATTTTTTCATAATGATTTTGGAAAGGAATGTGTTTATTTTTTTGACTTCTGTTCCAGATGTGTCTTCTGTTGGCCTGACATTGTGACTGGTCTGGTGGGATTCTTACCTCTGTATTGAGCCTCTTCTGTGATGAATTCTTTGTATGCAGTGTTTAGGAAATACTGTAGGGAACATGGGGAGGAGTTGATATTAGGAGCATTTGATCAATTTGTATTTATTTATTTTATCATTTTGTTAAAATAAATTGTGAAAAACAAAACCTCCTGAAATTAATGTTTATTTGAAATCCACCTTAAAGGTTTAGTGAATGGATTAAGTAAAACACAATAATTAAATACTCAAATTCCTCCACTTGGGGCAGGACCTCGTCCCCGACCTGAAGAGGGCACTCTACCCTTTTCTGACTCAAGACCATGATCTTGGACCATGAGGTGCTCATTGTCTTTTTGGCTTCCTCGCATTTAGTGCAACCTGGAGACAATGGTCATCTGAAGCCAACAGAACCACATCATCTGCAAGGAGCAGAGAACCAATCCTTAGATCATCTCAACACCCTGGCTTCACCTAGAAATCATGTCCCTGAAGGTTATGAGCAGTCATTGGTTAAGGGCAACCTTGGTGGATTGGTGCGGCCTCCGCAGTGATGTGCTGTGCCGGTCTGCATGGTGAAGAGACAGCTGAGCTAAAAGGCGAAGCTCTCAATTCACCGGACGATCTACGTTGCTACCCTCATCTGTGGTCACGAACCTCTGGGTGACGACTTAAAGAACGAGATCACGGATGAAAGCGCCCAAAATGGAGCTCGGTCAGCTGGGAGGGGCTCAGAGTAGAGCCGCTGCTTTTCCTCATTGAGAGGATCAAGTTAAGGTGACTCGGGCATCCGGTTAGTGTGCCTCCTGGACGTCTTCACGGTGAACAAATGCTCCTTTTCCACTAGGGCTAAGCCCGGCCTGGTTGTCCCAGTAAACATCAGTCATTACTCATCGTTTCCCGACATTACAGATGCCAATACTAGAGCTGGTATCTAGCCCACTCTCTTTCTCTCGCTCCCTCGTTGCCATCGCTCGCCGGCGTTTCACCATAAATGCTGTCCATTTCTGCAAAACACTTCCAGTGCTTGCGGTCTGACCCGCTCCGGCCGTTGTGGTCCTTCACGCCCCTTTTCTCACACGTTCAATTTTTTTTTTTTTTTTACATTTTCCCCAAGCCGTGCGTCGCCATTCTGTCACATCACTGCACACACAAACCACCAGGCCAATCAGTGGCTACCACTAAGTAGGTAGGAGTGAGAGTGACATCACTTTGGGTCGCTTTTGGACTGAGCCAGAGGTAGTCCGAAAAAAGAGGTCGGTGGAAACGCTCCAAATATGGTCGATCCTAATGGGGGAAGGGGCAAATCCCAGACGAAGACTCTGGACACGCTGTAGGTACTATGTTTCTTGGCTGTCCTAGTAACGCCTTGGGATTCCCCCGGTGGAGCTGGTCCAAGGGGCCGAGGAGAGGGAAGTCGGATTGCTGGTCCCGCGACCTGACCCCAGATTAGGCAGACGAAAATGGGCAGATGGATGGGCAATAATTAAATGAAAGAACAGAGAGGTAATTACATTTTTATGTAGGGAAACAGAATATCAGGAAAAGGTCCAGAATATATTCACACTAAAGACATTTGTTGTTGTGCAACAATGGGTTTGGTTTTGCTATGAACAAATGTGTCGAGGGAAAATAGTTATAAAGTTGGTAGTCAAAATGACCAAATTGGGGCACCATCTGATTACTAGGAAATAGCCAAACAGCTCTCTGTTTTATAATTGTATGACTATCTGCGTGGTGAGCTGTGATATTGCTCTGCACACAAACAGAATAAACTGGCAACTTCTCCCCAAATATCACAAGTTATTAACCAAAATACCTCCAGTTAAGGGACTAGTCAGGAAACAACTACACTAGTAACATTCAGCAAGACTACTAAAGTAAAATCAGTGGAATAAAGAAAACGATGTTTTAAGAACCAAGGGTTGTTATGGGGAATTGGGAATGAGGCCAGAGGAATTGATGTGTTAAAACAACCAGTCCAAATAGCAAAGCTGAAGGGAAAATAAAACATTTAATACAACTTTAATAAAATAGGACAACAACAAAAAACCCGAGAACGTATTTATATACGTAAACACAAAAGTTGCAACCATCCAAAGCGCAGATTTTTCTCTTCTAAATGACGGAATAGGTCTAACGCCACATATCCTCCATTACTGGTATTAAATAGCTGCATTATACGTTGTGGACGTCGCAGCAGAGTGGCGCAGCGGAAGCGTGCTGGGCCCATAACCCAGAGGTCGATGGATCGAAACCATCCTCTGCTAGGTGTTTTTATTTTTTTCTTTCGCTGTACGTCACATTCTTTTTTTTATACGTAAACATACGGAGGGTTCGATTTGATAATTTGCGGATGAACAATTACGCCAGTTTAGTTATAAACAAACGAAAAATACTGGGCTGTTTGGGAAATGCTTAAACCTGAAGTACCTCTGCAGAATTTTGTTTTGGGAAAGAGTGGTTTGTTAGTTCAGTATTTCTCCAATTAAACTAGTTGTTGGAATATAAAATACACATTGGAGTGTTTTTATAGCGTTAAATTGAGCTCGGTTAATTGATTTCAGAACCCTGCTACAGCACAGTTCGGGATGGGACTGAAATCATTAGGTGGGATTTTTGGCTTTTTTTAGAAATTATTCAGTTAAATGAGCAATTTGGTCACTTAATTCAATTCAGAGTAGACAAGATACATTCCAAAAGATAAATGTGAGTTCCGTTAAAGGTAAACGGAATAAAGTAACACAAAACGTATAAATAATTTTTTTAATATGCAATGAGCTGTAACTGTTTCAGTATAATTTATAATTTATCTTATTTTACTTTTATTTTCAAGATTACATTTCAGTGGAATATGATTTTCCCCTATATAATAAATGGAAAATAAACCCACAAAAATGCTTAAAAGAATTTAAACTCTGTCGACGCATGTCCGAAATTCAATTTCAAATTCAAATTCAAAAATACTCTATTAAAATCCCAAAGGTAAACTACATTTTGTTGTAACACAGCTTCAGAGTTGTTGTGGATGCTGATGGCTTTGGGCAGGAAGGATCTCCTGAAGACACTATGTTGTCTCATGAAGATGATGCTCAGCGTGGTTCTATTTTCTTGATTAATGAAATATAAACTTTAGATTATTTATTTATTTATTTTTATTTCATCTCAAAGATTATTTTTGCTTCGTATATATAACAACTTAAAATACTAAATATTAGGTTTTTGGATCATTAACATTAGTGCGTATTTTAAAAAAAATAACAAATCAAATTAAAACGAAGTAATTGTCCTTTTTTACAGGTTTAAAGTTTATGTAAACAAAAACCTATGACAAAAACGCAATCGTGATGACGTCACTACTACCGGAGTTGATTTAACATTTATTTATTTATTTTTATTTCATCTCAAAGATTATTTTTGCTTCGTATATATAGCAACTTAAAATACTAAATATTAGGTTTTTGGATCATTCACATTAGTGCGTATTTAAAAAAAATAACAAATCAAATTAAAACGAAGTAATTGTCCTTTTTTACAAGTTTAAAGTTTATGTAAACAAAAACCTATGACAAAAACGCAATCGTGATGACGTCACTACTACCGGAGTTGATTTAACATTTATTTATTTATTTTTATTTCATCTCAAAGATTATTTTTGCTTCGTATATATAACAACTTAAAATACTAAATATTAGGTTTTTGGATCATTCACATTAGTGCGTATTTAAAAAAAATAACAAATCAAATTAAAACGAAGTAATTGTCCTTTTTTACAAGTTTAAAGTTTATGTAAACAAAAACCTATGACAAAAACGCAATCGTGATGACGTCACTACTACCGGAGTGGATTTAACATTAATTTTTTTAATTTTTTTATTTCATCTCAAATATTATTTGTGCTTCGTATATATAACAACTTAAAATACTAAATATTAGGTTTTTGGATCATTAACATTAGAGCGTATAAAAACAAAAAACAAATCAAATTAAAACGAAGTAATTTTCTATTTTTACAAGTTTAAAGTTGATGTAAACAAAAACCTATGACAAAAACGCAATCGTGATGACGTCAATACTACCGGAGTGGATTATGGGAATTGCGGTCCGCAAATGTCAGCGGACCTTCCCCAGCAAGTTTGTAACGCGGCGGAACTTCTGAACTCCTGCGTGTTTTGTTCCACGCCAGAAATGGGGGGTATGGAGTGCTGCGTGAACAACTGTGGCAGCAGCTCCCACGACCAGCTGGGCAAGATGCTCCTGAACGGCCTGAGCTTCCACTGTTTCCCTGCGTGGAGGACGAAGGAAGGCGTCCTCATATCTGAGCTGACGAGGCGGCGGAGGGCCGCTTGGGTGGCCGCTGTGGGACGCAGAGACATCACCTTCGACCGCATCCCGTCCTCCATGAGAGTCTGCTCCAGACACTTTGTCTCCGGTGAGTCCAAACAGAATTACCTCTCTGCTCAGAGCGGAGGAACAGGACCCAGAGAGACGTTAGCATCGATGCTAGCTAAAGCATGGCCGCCATATTGGTCAGGGCGACAGTCCCTTTGTAACTTCGCTTTTTAACGCCAGATACATTTGTTATGTTCTCATTTTAGGGTTTAAAAGCTAGAGAAAGCTTCCATGGGGTAATATTATAATGTTTATTCTTTAATGCTCATTAAAAAAGATTTTTTGCGGTTTTTAAATTAGTGAAAAATTTCTTCTTCATATAAAAGTGAAAAGCTACAAACCCACAATCAAGAGATTCACAAATTTAAGCACTAAAGATCAGAATCCACCGATTTTACCATAACTTGCTCTGATCGGTAATTGGCTGGTCAAATACTGAACAACACGTTTATTTCCTTTTATATTCTTAATAATCAATCCATTGTCTATACTCTCCTATTCTTGCAGGGTGCCCATCTCTAGCAGTCATAGGGCGAGAGGTGGGGGACACCCTGGACAAGTTGCCATTGTCCATCACATGGCAACACAGAGACACACAGGACAAACAACCATGCAGACGATCATACATGAGGGACATTTATTCAGTCCAGTTAACCTAACAGTTGTGTTTTTGGACTGTGGGAAGAAGCCGGAGTACCCGGCGAGATGCTGAAGGAGAACATGCAAACTCCACGAAGAATCTCCAGCCTGGGATTCAAACCCAGGACCTTCATGCTGAAGGGGCAACAGTGCCACCAACTGTGCCGCTGTCCAGCATTTAGTTTATCTTCTTCTACTGTTTACTCTGTGCTCATTAGCACCACCTGCTGGCTAAAACTATACCGGCTGCAGTTTTGAAGCTAAAGCTCTGGATGTTCTGGCTCCTCCTGGTGTGATTCCCATCTTTCGTCCACTTATGTCACTTGCGGTATTTTACTCGGCCTTTTTTTTAGCCAGTCTGGTAAAGAAACCCACTTAGTAGATCAACAGTAGTATAATCATCTTTGTATGCATCGGAAAAGCTTATTATGGATATGTACAGTAGCAGCATATGGACACGCAGATGTGTTTAATATGAAAGATGCTTGTTAATGTGTGGAAATTTCCTTAGTGTAAACGAGCTTGGTGAATATTTTTTTTATCCAAGCTGTGCTTTTATAGGAAAACCAGCATATGAGATGCTGGACTCGGATCCAGACTGGGTTCCTTCTCTGCTCCTGGGTCATTACGTTGATGACGACGACGATGATGATGAAGGCGAAATAACCTCCTGTAAGAAAAGAAGAATCCTGTGTTCTGAGGAGAAACCAGCGGAAGGTGGGTCTGACTTTTTGCTGTAAATCACAAACATTACTGTCTGCAATTACAGAGATTTTATTGTTTGTATCAAAGGGGTTTGGGGGGGGTGTAAAATAAACGTAGTTTCCAGCAGAGAGAACAACATCGTATCTGAGCTTATCACATTTATACACACTGAAGAGTAGGGAAAATATCGATACACAGACATATCGGGATATTTTATTTCCCGATATTGAATCGATATTCAAAAGCGAAGTATAAATGTTTTTTATTTTTTTTATTCAGAATTTGAATGGAACCATTAATGACAGTAATTTTTGTAGTAAAATTAAAAGTATGACTGGTATGTAAAATATTACATACATGTTCTTTCACCCGCAGTGAAGAAACTTCCACCAGACCCTTGAAGTTTAATTAATGTATTTTTCCATCTTTAAACTGGGACATTGTAGGACTCTGAGCCCTGAACGTGTTTGCAGCGCACTACGAGTCTTTTTTAAAACCTTGAAATATCCACTGCAAAGAATTCTGCAGCATCTGCGCAAAAAGAAAACATGTATAAGAAAGTGGAATGGAGTGATATAAATAATAGTCCGTTCAGACACTGATTATGTGGAAATTGTGCTGGGAGCACAAGTGGATGTTAGAGCTGGTAAGAAATTCTGCATCAGGGTTTTTTAGAAGTGGTAGGGATGAAACCGTCGATCATAAATATTGCTGAGGACATGTCCACAGCGTCCCCGGCTAAAATGACGTCTATGATGATGTCGTTGACTTCACAGCAATCCCTCATACTGAGCAAGCATGTAGCGACAGTGGAGATAAAAAACTCCCCTTTAACAGGAAGAAACCTCCAGCAAAACCAGAACCAGAACCTGGCTCAGTAGGAGCGGCCATGTGCCACGACCGTCTGGGGGTTCGAGAAGACAGAGCAGAAACACAGAACAAAAGAACTGATATAAGAGAATTTTCTATATTAAAGAAAGTAAAAAGTTGATAACGGGACACGGGGGGGTGCTCAGTTACTGGGATGCCCCCCGTCCAACAGGGCATTATAGCTAAGCAGGATACCAGACCAGGTGTAGCTTCTATGGAGAGAAAAACACAGAGAGAACACAAAGTTAACAGTCGGAATAACAGCAAATAATGCAACTGGAGAGTAGTAGAAGAGAAAAGTAGAGTGAAGAAAATTGTGTAAGTCTGTCCTCCAGCAGTCTAAGCCTATAGCAGCATAACTACAGAGCTAGCTCAGGATGACCTTAGCCACTCTAACTATAAGCTTTATCAAAAAGGAAAGTTTTAAGCCTGGCCTTAAAAGTAAACAGAGTGTCTGCCTCACAGACTAAAGCTGGGAGCTGGTTCCACAGGAGAGGAGCCTGATAACTAAAAGATCTGCCTCCCATTCTACTTTTAGAAATCCTAGGAACTACAAGTAAACCTGCAGTCTGAGAGCAAAGGGCTCTGTTAGGAACATATGAAACAATTAGATCTCTAATGGAGCTGATTATTAAGGGCTTTGTATGTCAGAATGAGGATCTTAGATTCTATTCTGGATTTAACAGGGAGCCAATGAAGGGAAGCTAAAACAGGAGAAATGTGATCTCTCTTTTTAATATTCATCAGAATATTTTTTTTTTATAATTTTTTTTTTTTCTTTTTAAAACTTTAATTCTTCCATTTCTGGTAGAAACATTGTTTTTGTGGACAACTATTCTCTCTGGTTTTGAATGCTGTGCAGCTGGAAGGATTTTTGCTGATACTTTTTTTATTTTTGGACATTTGTTATGATGCATAACCATGGCAACAAGGTGGTTTACAACTGGCAGCAGCAGATTAACATCACAAAAGCTCAAATAATACCTCAACTACAGCCACAAAACCCTGATGAGTTGAAAAGAAGACGCCATAGATCCAGAGCATCCTCTACATCAGACTGTCCTACAACTGCAGAGCGTCTTCAGTCAGAGGCTTCTTCAGATCTGCAGACTGCTACAGGAGATCATCCCTACCCACAGCCATCAGCATCTACAACAAATCTTTGAAGGAACTTGCATAATGAGTTACAACAGCATTTAATTTCCCTTTGGGATTAATAAAGTAATTTTGAATTTGAATTTGAACTTCTCTTTGCACTTCAAACAACGTGGATTCTGTTCCTCTCCAGTCTTCCTCCAGACTCTGGGAGCTTAATTTCCAAATTAAATAAGAACTTTTTGATGACTGAGCAAGAGTCCGGTTCTGGTTCTCCTCAGCCCAGGTAAGACGCTTGTAGCCGGTGTTCCTGATTCGTCCGAGCGTAGAGGCTCTCAGATGTTCTGGCTCCCACCGCAGTCCGCTCCTTATTTTGAAGCTTTCCTAAATTCTTGAATGGATCTCGCTGGACAGTTCTCTCAAGGCTGCAGTTATCCCTGTCGCTGGTACCACACCTTTTCCTTCCACCCAACTTTCTATGAATATGCTTGGATACAGCGCTCTGTAAACATCCAGCTTCTTTTGTGGCTTCTCCTTGGTTGTCCTACTGACCCAGACTCAGAGACCGTTTAGGGCAGGGGTCTGCAACCTGTGGCTCCGGAGCCTTCCGACTCTTTAGACCTTCCACAATGGCTCTTAATAACTTTGGCTGAAAATGATTTTTTTTTTAAAGCCCCAAAAGTTTATAAATATAGATAAAATAACAAATGCAGTTTTTAGCTGTTTTTCAGTTTTTTTCCTGGAATATTTTGTTTTTCTTTATTTTAAAACCTAAATGTAAGGACTGAAATTGTTGTTTTAAAAAAATCACAATAGATTTCCTGTAGTGCATATTCATAAAAAATTATAGGTTGTCTGTTTTTCAAAAGGTCATATAATATTTTTTTTTCTACTGGATTAAGGGCAAAAACAGCTCTTTGGATTGTAAAGATTGCAGACCCCTGGTTAAGGGGAAGCTTTGTTGGTGTTTTAAGTGTTTGAATTTTCCGAGACCTTTATATTGTTTCTGTACACAAGCAGGGTCACTATCAGGTCACATTGTCAATTACAATGACACCTTCCTTTAGATCCCCATTTCTGCAGCGAAATCCTTTGCTCTTCAGTTAAGAAACATCTGAAAAACCTAAATAAATAATGCGGGAGAGCCGCCTCTCCTGCTGTTATGAAGGTGTGTTAAACCGATGGCTCAGACTGAATGTCTGTTCAGGAGCAGACGGTGTTGCTGCCGAGGTCAGGAAGCCAGCTCCTCCTGCTTGGAAAGAAGTAAAATCTGCTCTGCAGTCTCTTCTGGAGGGTAAAACCGTCGTCGGTCAGCAGCCCGGAGATGACGCGCAGAACCGAGCCGCTGGGGAGAGGACCGACGGCAGCTTCCGGGTATGACTGATCGTAGATAAGGTCCCACAGGGTCCAATAAACAGATGTTTTAGTGTGACTAGCCTCTCCGTCTCTTCCAGGACTTCTTCAGGAACGCTCTGGAGTCGTCGCTGGAGGCCTCCATCCAGGCCAGAGCTCGGACCAAGGGTCAGCCGTCGTCCACGGAGTACGAAGTGAAGCTGCGCTTTAAGCTCCCGTCTCCTGAGGGAGAACCAGGAACCTGTACAGATTCTTACTTCTCCTCCTCCTCCTCTTCCTCCCGCTGTGGGAACTGCTCCCTGATGCTGAGGAGGATTGAGGGTCTGGAGCGGCAGCTGTTTGAAATCGCCAGCAGGCGGGGGCAGAGAGAGAGCGAGGTGGCTTCAGCGGCCGGGACCCAAAACAGTTCTGAGGAGGATGAGGAGGACGTGTATGACTGTAAGTTACAGTATTCCTGATTTATAACAGCTCTATGGTCTGTCTAAGGTGCGTTCCTTATCCCATAATTTTTTTTCCGCGTTCTAAAAAAAATTCTGTAAACACGGCGTCGTCTCAAGAAATATCTGCGTTCACACGAAGCCACTGAAACCGACTGAAAACGGTGTAGTATAAATGCCAGACCAGTATGGGGCGCTGTAATTCTGCCACAGAGATACACTATACACGGAGAAGAAGACTTTGAGAATGCGCATAACCTTGCATAACCTATACAAACCAAGAAGAATAAATGAATAACAAGGCAATAGATTTTGCTGTAATAAAGCTAGTAGGCTTAGTAGCTTCTGCAGCACGAACAAAATCATGTAGTCCGCCATTATTGTTGTTGCAGTTACGTGTGACGCAGCCGACACATGATGTGATGACATCATCGTTTCACAAAATATACGGATTGGCTGTACACACGAAACCGCAAGGGTGTCGTTTTCAGATTTATCCCCTTTGGGACCCAGTTTCAAAAAAATAGCTGTCTCCCAAAACGCCGGATCCGTGTGGACGAAACGCTAATACGATAAAAAATTTATACGTATACAGCGAAACGCGTTTCCATGTGGACGGGCCCTAAAACATGTTCATGAAGTTCTTTGCACAAAATCAATCTCATAAAGCGCTGTCATCAGCTCTCAGAATAAACTGTTTTAAAGGACTCTGTCACTTTTATGCAAATTAGCGGTTGCAGACCACGCCCTCCCATTTCGTTTCTTCTGGGCTGCCTCTGATCCTCCCAAATTTGGAAAATTAGTCGTTTTTCCGCATCTCGTGCCTCTGGTAAGGCGAGGGGCTGAGACTAGCTGTCTTTACCCGGGAAGCGGGCCTCTTCCCGGGCATGGGGCCGCCCGTGCCTCCCCTTCAGGCAGGGGGCTGACACTTAGTCATTTTTCCGTATTCCGGTGCCTCTGGTAAGGCGAGGGGCTGAGGCTCGCTCTGGTAACTTTTCTGACACCACCTGCTTAAAACCCAAAAAGTCAGAAGGATCGTGAGGCCCCGCTTTCACGGTCTGTATTTATACTGAAAATCAAGATCAAGCGAGCTTTTGCCCTTCTGCTCCACGGGAGGTTTCTGTCCTCCCTGAGCTCGCCTTAGGACACCTGCGTTACCGTTTGACAGGTGTACCGCCCCAGTCAAACTCCCCACCTGCCACTGTCCCCGGAGGCCCGCTTCCCGGGTAAAGACAGCTAGCCTCAGCCCCTCGCCTTACCAGAGGCACGAGATGCGGAAAAACGACTAAGTGTCGGCCCCTGCCTTACCAGAGGCGCGAGATCGAGCGTATGGTTCTATACTGCGTAGCATGGGTTGCCCATTGGACATGGTCTCTCATGGTAGTCGCCAGGAGCCCAGTCGAGAAAAACACCTCCGGCAGGTTGGTAGGAGCGTGTGCCGGGACCCAGACCCTGCCTGAAGGGGAGGCACGGGGGGGGGGTCCCATGCCGTCCCCTCCGATTCCCGTCGTTCCCCGACCCTCTGGTGGTTCCCCGGTCCTCACCCCCGTGCGTGGTGGGGCCGGGGCCGACCTCTAGTCTGGGGCCGTGCCACCCACCGAAGGCGCCTCTGGTGTCGCCTTGCCTCCTCTGCTCCAAAGCGCGCCGTCCCGGCGTCCCGTTCCCGACGGGGCTCCATATGGAAAATATGAGTATGGCAGGAAATTGGATTCAGTGGGCGGAGTTTGACTGGTGGGGGGGCGGTTATATGCAAATTACGCTTACTGTGACATCACAGTGAGGCACTTTTTCAAACGGCTTGTAGAAGCTCAAGACAGTAAAAATGTGCAAAAAAAGTAGTTTTTCTTTCCGCTTTGTTTCTAAGGTATTTAAGGACAATAGCTCAATCAATTTCCTGTCTTTCTGTAGCCCAGTAGTTCCCAAAGCTGGGGTCGGGATTCGGAACCACACTTGTGTTCACAGACATGTAAGTGTGGGGTCTTGATATCGTCTTGAAAGAATAAGCTAATGGTGTAAAGGATAAAAAAACAAGACTTGAACAAGCAAAAGCAATATTTTGGCCAAATATATTGCCATTGTACCACTTTTTAACTGACTCAGTAAAACGGTGATCTAGATCACCCCCAAAATCTAATCACTTGTTCCCTGAATCCCACTGCGGACATTTCCTAAAAATGTAATCAAAATCAGTCTAACTTTTTGAGTTATGTTGCTAACAGACAAACAAACCCTGACAAAAAAATAACCTCCTAGGCAAAGGTAAGGATTGCAAATTCAACTAAGATTTGGGGTCACGACCCTCCTTATATTTGTACTTTTTGGGTCAGAAGCTGGAAAGTTTGGAAACCATTAGGGATGCAATAAAATATCGATACACCAATATATCGCAATATCTTATGTCACGATATTGTATCGATATTCAAAAGCAATATATTGATTTTATTTTATTTTTTTTTGTAGAATTTTATTGGAACCATTAATGATGACAGTAATTTTTGTTGTACAATTAAAAGTATGACTGGTAGTTTGTGGCTGTTGTCACCTTCTTCATTCCAGTGGATCGACTAGATCTAGTGATAAAACTGAATGTGTTAAAGTATGAAACAGGTTGGAGTGTTTAGAAAGCTGATGGGAATATTCAGGAAATGTTGATGTTGGAAATTTTTCTGTCCCGTTCCCAATGCTCCGCTTTTCCTGAAGAGTTTCCAGTAATTTTGTGCGATTCATCTTTCTGGCCAGCCTCCCGGTCCCTGGTGGTGAGAACCATCCCCACAGCATTATGCTTCCAACACCTTGCCTCACAGTGGGGAAGGTGTTGTCGGGGGCCGTCGTTTGTGGGTCGGAGATGATTCTGATGAAGCCTGGAATGATCGAAGCGTTGCAGTGTTGCTGTTCTGACGGTTCTGTGTTCTGTCTTCACAGCGACAGGTCGTGCTGAACCAGCTGCGGTTCTGGATGTTGGCAGCGAACGGATGCCGGACTCTGAAGCCGCTCCCTTCAGCTCCGCCCCGTCCTCCCCCAGCTCGGACTCCCCGCCCCCCAGCCCAGACTCCGCCCCCTCCGCCTCCCGCCCTCCTACAGGCGCCTCGGCTCCCCCGCGTCGTCCTCGCTTCAGGAAGGAGTGGCTCAAGGACTTCCCGTTCCTCCGCTATTCCCCCTCCCTCGACGTCATGTGGTGTCACGTGTGCCGTGTTCACTCGGACCCGTTCTCCCGGAACCACCGTTTGATCAAAGGCTCGAATACCTTCACTAAGACCAACATCACGCAACACACCAACTCCTTTTACCACCAGCAGAACATGCGGCGCTTCCTGTGGAGCATCCGGAAGTCACCGGAACGTCAGTCGGATCGGGGATCCGAGGCCGGGTTGGACTCGGTAGGAGTAAAATAATGTTGCTCAGAGTGGGATTTGATCAGATCTTTGTTGTTCTGGGAACTGAACTGTGTTTAGAACCTGGTCTGAGTTTTCTGAGTGATTGGAGAGTTTGAGTCCAATCAAAGAGGGAGACGGCTTGGTTCTACAGAGCCGCTCGGAAACCTCGGAGACAAAAGAAAAATCCCAGCAGTTACAGGAGAACCGCCTCATCATCAGCTGGACTTTCAGGAACCACACGGTCCAGCTTCTGATTGGACCTCAGGATTGCTTTTTAATTGTCTGCAAATAACTTTTATTTCTTCGCAGTTAAAATCTGACCTGCAAACATAAACAAACTCATTTAACTCAACAAAGTTAAATTTTTTTAAAGCGGCTAAAATGATTTTTGAGGAATAATTTACAACCTGACGTGGGTCATCCACCCACTCTGGGTTTTCTGTCTCTGTATTCGGTGCAACCTCATGGAAAATGGCTAAAATCTGAGGCTCAATCAGAATAAAGGAGCAAGAACAAAGGCTGCAGGTTTCTATTTTAATGAATAAAGTCACCAGTATAAAATACGGCGCGTTGGAAAATGGATCTGATGGTTCCGAGTTCTTGAGACATGTTTTAAATCGGGGCAGCCAATATTTTTAAACTCTTTTTATATCAGAAGGCTTAGATGGCCTAAAATATCTATGCAGTAGACAGGAAACGACGTGTCTGAAGCAGCAGCAGCTTCTTCCTCCCGTAGATCCAGTCAGCAGAGGTCCTCCTCGCTTTGCTCTGGGAACCTCACCAACTCTGAACCAGGTGAGGTTTGCTGGATCAGTTAGCGTGGTGATGGATCCAGAACCGGACCCAAAGTGACCTTAAGCTAAAGCTGTCGGCTCGCTGACGATCCGATCCAGAGAGATTAAAAGAACCCGATCCAAACGGAAGAAAAAACTGTTCCGGTTGCTGAACTGTTTCGGATCGAGCCGTCTCCATAAGAGGTGCCTTCCTGCTCTTTTATCAGGAGCTCACAGTGACGCTGCTGCTGCTGCTGTTTTTCCACTCAGATGCTCGGTTGTCCTATTGGTCATAATTATGCCGTTTACTTTCTTCCAGAGAGCGATTTTCCCACTTAAGGTTATGTTCCTGGGGTAGCAGGATCTACGAGCCGCAGCTGCTTTGGTGAAGACGTTTTCATTTTCAGACAGAATCCACTAAAGAAAAATACCTTTTTCTTTTAAAGGGACATTCCACCCCTGAGTGAAAGTTAGTCTGTTGCCATCTTCCGTAGATCTAGATAAGTGAGAAAAAAGCATTTTGTAACCAGCTCAGTCATTCTCCTAATCTGGCAGCAGTCCATTTGCTTTAGCTTAGCATAAACAATGTTAAGTGAGTGGTAACAGCTAGCATTTCGAGTGCAAGAGTCATGAAAATTACAAAATAATACTAATTATTCCTTGTGACCTCAACAATCATATCAATTGCAAATTAGTATAATAATTAACACAAAGGAATTACAGGAGACGATTTAGACTCGGGACTACATCACGACAAAGCACCGCTGTAAACCGCCGCTGCATTAAATTAAATAAGTAAATACTCTGCAGCTCACACGTGTGTTTATGGAAGTAGGTGTATTTTGCAGGCGCTGCGTTGTGTCCTTGTGCCAGCGGATTACAGCGGCGCTAATATAGTCTTAAATTGGCTCCTGCAATTCAATTAATCATAATTTCCATTTGCAGTCAGTATGATTATTTAGGTCACCAGGAATAATTAGGATCATTATTTTGTCATTTTTATGACTCTTGCACACGAAATGCTAGCTGTTACCATTCACTTATATTGTTTATGCTATGCTAAGCTAAAGCAAACAGACTGCTGACAGATTAGGAGAATGACGGGACTGGTGACAAAAAGCTTTTTCACATTTATCTAACTGGGGAATATGGCAGCAGAATAACTATCACTTAGGGAATGGAATATGACTTTATAGGTGCATTAAAGAAACGATTGAAAGATGTATAAAGTTAATATTTAGTTGCATCCTTTTGTTAGTCCTGATTTTATCACTATTAAGCGTTAAGAAACTGTTTCTTGTGTGGTACTGATTACCTGATCTAAGATCAGTTTTTATGGACTGGTGGGTTAAATTGAGCCCTGTTTGGTTGAACAGAACCAACCAGAAACTCAAATGTTTCTGTTTTTATCAGTTTTTACCAAACTGATGAGTCCTTTGCAACACCAGAAGGGGGTAAACCACCTCTCCAGTTTGTCCAGAATGTCAGTCCAGGTGAATAAGTGTGGCCCAATGGTGTCGAACTACCAGAATGTGAAATGACAATGTTACAAACACCTTGAGCACATGCAAATGGAAACCTTGATGAGTGTGCAAGGAAGCCAGCCATGACCCAGACGTTTTTACGTCCCGTTGGCGGTCCGTTGCATACTTCCCCCTGTCCCCTTTTGTAGCAGCACCCTTTTTATGTAGACGTGCATATTATACATAATTGGAAAGCTAAGTTGTGATTCCAATGGTGTATGCCAATCAAGGATACGCTCATAATTATAGAAAGAGTTAAAGATTTTGTCAAACCACACAAAAATAAAAATAATGCGTAACTCACCGTTCGAAGCCACGTATCATTGACAGAACTGAGCCGTCTCGGACAAAGGTGTTCTTTTTACCTCCACATGTGTCCAGTTAATGTAATCCAAGAAAATAGCTAGTCCACAACAAGGCAAGGCAAGGCAATTTTATTTGTATAGCACACTTTCAACAGCAGGGTAATTCAAGGTGCTTTACATGATTTGGTGATTTAAAAAAAAAAAAAACACATAAAAGTAACACACATTACACATGATACACAATAAAGCAAGAGAAAAATAAAAAAAGCAAGAGAGCATGAACACATTTCATACATATGACATCAAGCATTTACTCAAAGGCAATTCTAAACAGATGGGTTTTTAGTCTCGATTTAAAGCAGTTCAGAGTTTCAGCAGCTCTGCACTCGTCAGGAAGTTTGTTCCAGATAAGGGGAGCATAAAAACTGAAAGCTGCTTCTCCATGTTTAGTTCTGAGTCTAGGGATGTTTAGTAGGCTAGAGTTGGAGGACCTGAGTGGTCTTGGTGGTTGGTACCATGACAACAGGTCTTCAACATATTTTGCTGCTAAGCCATGTAATGATTTATAAACTAGTAAAAGTATTTAGAAGTCTATTCTCTGAGCTACAGGGAGCCAGTGTAAGGACTTTAGAACTGGGGTGATGTGCTCTACTTTCCTGGTTCTAGTGAGGAACACGAGCAGCAGCGTTCTGGATCAGCTGCAGCTGTCTGATTGACTTTTTAGGCACACCTGTGAAGACGCTGTTGCAGTAATCAATCCGACTAAAGATAAACGCATGGATGAGTTTTTCTAGGTCGTGTTGCAAAATCAGTCCTTTAATTCTAGAGATGTTCTTCAGGTGATAGAACGCTGACCTTGTTATTGCCTTTATGTGACCCTGGAGGTTCAGGTCTGAGTCCATTACTACACCTAGGTTACGAACCTGATCAGTAGTTTCTAGCTCTATTAACTGAAGCTGTGTGCTGACTCTTGATCGTTCCTCCTTGGGTCCAAAAATAATCACTTCAGTTTTGTTTCTATTCAGCTGGAGAAAGTTATGGCACATCCATCCATTTATTTGGTCAATGCATTGATTTAGGGTTTGAATGGGTTCAGAGTCACCTGGTGACATTGTAATGTAGAGCTGAGTGTCATCTGCGTAGTTATGGTAGCTAATGTTATTGGTTGCTATAATCTTGCCTAGTGGGAGCATGTAGATATTAAATAAGAGGGGCCCCAGGATGGAGCCCTGGGGCACCCCACATGTGATTTCTGTTCGTTCTGAGGAAAAGTTTCTTATTGAAACATAGAAGTCCCTGTTCTTTAGGTAAGACTCGAACCAGCCAAGTAGTGTACCAGAGAGTCCGACCCAGCTCTCCAGTCGTTCCAATAAAATATCATGATCAACAGTGTCAAATGCTGCACTGAGGTCCAACAGAACCAGTCCTGCGTCCACGATTTAACATAATCTGCTTAAAACCTTGATAATTCCCTTTCTAACGGTTTTCATCATAGCTACAATTAACATGCTCATATCGGCCTAAAAATAAAACAGCGTTCTTGTTTATTGTTACGTTTATTGGCGGCTGGCAAACAACAAACTGGTGCATTACCGCCACCGACGGGTATGGAGTGTAGACCAGAATGTCACCCAAGGTTGCAAGACTGGTGATGTATTCGCATCGTCCCTGCTAACACAATGTTCATTCTGGCATAGAACCATATATATATATATATATATAGAAGTGCCTTCATTAGTGCCTCCAAAAGTGCCAATTAACAGCCTACAGCACCCTCTGCTGTTTGTCTTGGGTCAATGCATGGCATGGTTGCAACTTCATTTACTCGGGTGTCGTAATCAGGCTCCCCTCAAAAATCTCTCAGGGCCAGAAAATGGAAGAGGGGAAGCTAAACTGACTTCGTAGAGATGGAAAAAAAGCTTTTCAAAGTAGTTGAAAGACATTAGGTAACTTATGTCAGTTTATCAAGAGAAGGCTTTTAGTTATTCAGATTAGCTAAAGCTGCTACTAGTAAAATGACAGGTTCCTGTTGTCTTGCACCTGTACTGATCAGTATTTAGAGTATATAACAGATCATGACAGGAAAAAAAAGGAACTTTTTTGTGGTTATTTTTTTTTTCAGACAGTAATTACTTGTTTAACTTGATCAGGGGTGTCAAACTCACTGATAAAACTACCCAATAACAAACTGTTCAAATAGTAATAGATGGCTATCCCTGCTTTCGATAAATACTTCTTAAAGGAGTCATGACCTGTAATTTTCACTTTTCCATGAGAAAAAAGGTATGTTATGATTGCCTAACGATTATACACTGCCCGGGAAGCCGATATTTAAAAGTGAAGCGTTTGTTTACCCCTGGGTTCGTCAACCAGCCCACGTGCACGCGCACTCAAATTCGTGGTTTTAATTTCTGGCCGACTTGACGTCAAGTCGGCGCAGGATATACCATATATAGACATCACAGACCTACCTATGCTGCAGGAAGCCCGCCCCGCTCCTCTCCCCTCTCCCCCTCATATTCAGTCGAGCGCCGCCATTACTGAATTCTAGTGATGGGAATTCCAGCTCTTTTTGGAGAGCCAGTTCTTTTGGCTTGACTCACCATAAAGAGCCGGCTCTTTCGGCTCCTCAGATTTTCTGTTGCTTAAAGTGTATTTAATACCAAAATTAATGCAAAACAATGTGTACCAAATGTACCAAAACAAGCGGGGGGGGAATGAAAAAATAAAAAAACGTCTCCCAATGACGGCCCGGCTCCCATCGTTCACTTCAAAGAGTTAGCTCTTAGAGCCGGTTCGTTCGCGACCGACACATCACCGATTCGAAGTACGAACTCCACCGTGAAAGATGCAGAAAGTTTCTTCACGCAATGATGCATGAAGAAGACATACTCGTATCAGCCTTTTATTTTAATCAGCTAAAACCATTTCTACCAGAAACATAGTGCACACGTGAGTTGCTCTGTTGTTGACTGCCAGAATCAACATGGAAATATTCTATTTTTTTACGCCGGAATCCTTTACGAATTCGGGACAATATCAGGTGAAGTTGGCATCGAAGCTCCGTTTGGAAAAAGGGGCAATTCCAACAATCAGAGACTTGCCTGCAACTGAAACGGTAAGGCTGTGTTTTTATTGTTCTGCTGTGTGTAACAAACAGCAGATAACTGCTAATGTGGCTATTGTATGCTAGCGGGAGTAGTAGATATGGGTTAGATATGCTGAAGCGTTACCTGAGGTGTCAACCCCCGTCCTTCCTGCCACCAATCAACGCGTCCCTCATTTGCATTATTACAATGCCCGTCCACGACAGCCAAAGTATCGCATCAGATCTCGCGAGAAAATAATGCCTTCAGAAATAACGGTCAGAGGAGCTCTGTGTTTATTTTTTTCACTTTTTTTCAACATTTCTTTTTTAGAAGGGCCTGAAAGACTATAATAGAGCGTGGTATCCATGGTAATACTAGGTTATGACTCCTTTAAAATTAAATGGCACTGAACATCTTTTCACATTGATTTAATTTGGCACTATACGAATAAAAACGGATTAGATTTAATTAATAAAAATTATATAAGTAAGTACACAACTGTTATCTTCAAGGTTCTATTTATGTGGCCCACTCGAGGAGTGTTTCCCAACTCTGGTCCTAAAGGTCTTTATCACAGCTGATTCAGATGATTCCAGTTTAGCAAAAGCCATCAATTGAAATCAGGTGTGCTAAAGGATGAAAAACATCTCAAACTTGCAGGGCAATGTGAAAAACACTGTTCTAGAGTCTACAGGACCGGTGTTCTGACGGAACACCATACCCATCAGAACGGCCTACCTTCGGGTAATGCATATGCGCAGCAGTGAAACTTGTGAAATTGCGCATTCGTTAAAATCAAACCATCCATTCAGCATAACTTAGGCTACAAGCGGAAAGATTAGCTGTATTAGCACATATATACACATTACCTAACTGCACGCCTTATAGAATTACAACAAATGGTAACAGAAGTATTCTATATATTATTTTTAGCAAGTGGATTCGTAAAATTGTGTAATGTCGTCTTCTTAAATCGGGTGCATTAGGGCCATTGTAAGTAAAAAAAAAAGAAATGAAGTAAATTTCTGTCAAAAGATTTTGAGATTAATTTAACACCTTTTCAAGAAAAAAACTTGGTAATACTGTTGTCAATTTTTTATATTTAAACTAAGATATTTTATGAAATTGTAAGGTCAGGAAAAAAAAAAAAATACTTGCTGTGATTTTAAAGCAGCCATGGCCGACAAAAAATGCCAGTCCTACAAGATTTGTGTTAAATTTACAAGATGCGCATGCGAATAATTGTAAAGGCGTGAGGAGTCCATGCGGCTCTTTTTCGGGATCAGAAAATACAGGGCATCATGCTCTGGGGGTGCTTCTCTTCAGCAGGGACAGGGAAGCTGGTCAGAGTTGATGGGAAGATGGATGGAGCCAAATACAGGGCAATCTTGGAAGAAAACCTCTTGGAGTCTGCAAAAGACTTGAGACCGGGGCGGAGGTTCACCTTCCAGCAGGACAACGACCCTAAACATAAAGCCAGGGTAACTATGGAATGGTTTAAAACAAAACATATCCACGTATTAGAATGGCCCAGTCAAAGTCCAGATCTAAATCCAATCGAGAATCTGTGGCAAGATCTGAAAGCTGCTGTTCACAAACGCTGTCCATCTAATCTGACTGAGCTGGAGCTGTTTTGCAAAGAAGAATGGGCAAGAATTTCAGTCTCTAGATGTGCAAAGCTGGTAGAGACATACCCTAAAAGACTGGCAGCTGTAATTGCAGCAAAAGGTGGTTCTGCAAAGGATTGACTCAGGGGGCTGAATAATTACGCACACCCCACTTTTCACTTATTTATTTGTAAAAAATTTTTGGAATCATGTATGATTTTCGTTCCACTTCTCACGTGTACAACACTTTGTATTGGTCTTTCACCTGGAATTCCAATAAAATTGATTCATGTTTGTGGCTGTAATGTTACAAAATGTGGAAAAGTTCAAGGGGGCCGAATACTTTTGCAAGCCACTGTATATAAAAGTTCAGGCTCTGTGTAATAATACATTTGCTCTTTGTGGCCAGAAACCTAATTGCTGATGTGTGCAAAATCACCAGGAAGAGCAATTTCATTTCTTTGCATGAAAGACATTCATGTTAAAGGCTCCTAAACTGGGTGTGGCCCTGTGGAAACTGCATAATATGCATGAGTTAATCTAGTCTAGGTGATCAGGGTTTGGGAGGTATTTACAGATAATTTGCAGCTTTTCTTGCAGCATATGAGCTCAAAGTCAATATTTAACCCTGCGGGAGATAAGTCTGTTAAACGTCCATGCACAGCGGGCGTTAGAGCCCCAGTCCTGCCGCCTGTCGGTGCTCTCTGGGCGGACTCGGCATCAGAACATCTCGGTTAACTTTAATATTCGCGCAGCTGTTTTCTTCCGCCTCTCCATGTCATTTCCTGTGATAAAAATGGTGGCCACGGCTAAGGAAGGCGACTGAGTCGGTGCAAAAACAATTTAACGCAAATAACTTTGCAGCCCCGCCAGAGCCAGCGGCCGGAGGAGGGGGGGTGAGGAGAGAGGAGCGGCGGCCCGGAGAGTGGCTCAGCGTCCCCGCTGCGTGTCTGCTCCAGGTGGGTCAGGGTCTGTGGCCACCGTGGCCACTGAAAATGGCTTCCGAAAACAGCAGGCTGTTCGCCTGCAGGTCCTCTGCTGCAGGGGGGAGGGGGGGGGGGGTTGAGCATGGCGCAGATCTCAGCTCAGCCCAGCCCGCAAAAGTGCGCGTTTGTCCGCTGATTTGACCCCGGAGGTGACGCGCAAAGTTAAAGAGAAGTTTCAGTTTTGAGAGTGTGAAGTGTTTTATGGTCCTGCTGATCTGCTGCAGAGAACATTTAAGCTCTGATAGATGCATCCATTACAGCTTCTGTCTGTCAAACAGAAGCATTTTTAATACGAACAGAAATGTTTGATTTAAAGAAAAATAATCCACAGGTTCGCCTAAAACACAGAATCGGGGTTACAGTTACAAACTCAGAGTAATAAAGTTCATCTTATGTTTTATTGGAGCTCCTCAAATGAGACCTAAATGCAGGGGTGCTGATAGGATCCTTGAACACTGGGGGACCCAGATCAACCAGACTCTATATTTTTATTAGAAAGGGCAAAATGAAAAAAAAAAAAAAAACACTTTCCAGTGACACTCTTAAAAAACGTTTTACTTAATAAACAAAACTAAATATATTAAAGGAGCGGTATGTAAGAAATGTATTTCAATTAATCATAAAATGGCCCTGATATGTCACTAGACATTAAGAAACCATGTTCATTTCAAATACTTATATCACTGTCAACAGTAGTACGGCCAGGATATCGTCATTTAGAAAGTGAAGTTGCAGCCCTCAACTGATGTTGATGATGTCATCTTGTGTTTTGGCCTGAAGCTCCGCCCTCCACCTATCTACCAATCACAAAGTCAGTAGTGTTTCGGCATCGGGGTTGCCAGCTCTGCTCTCGTAACTACAGCTGCAGCTACAAAAGTGTTTCGGATATAAATGTCTAACGTTACGTTACTACACCTAAAGACCTCGTTATCATTCAGAAATACGTCGTGACAAAGTCCGAAATAAAACAAGGATTTGTATAGGAGATGCCTTTGCAAGATGGAGACGACTGAAAACGCCAACGTTGCTAATCTTCTCCTGGACAGGTAAGATTCGCCTATGTTTGGCTAACTTGTACTTCATGTAAACGGACATTTCAAATATTCATGACAGTCGAACAAAGTTATGCATGTTCGTGCAAAGTAACGTTACGTTAGCGCATATGGAGGAGGAGGGTCATCATATTGAAAAGATGAGGAAATGTTTGAGAAATAAAAACGGCGAGTCGTCACTGCTAACATTAGCGATGCATTATCAGAGCCCGTTTCTCTGTCATTATAATTAAACATAATTAACAGGAAAAAACGTACTTTGTAGGACTCGTCACTTGGCATTGGAAGCTCCTTGTAGCAGCCTACGTTCCTGCAGCCTGTCTGGCAACCTTGAGTCGGGAGGGGATACGCCGCTCTACAGTCATTTGAAAGTGACTCCAGTACCAGTTTTGGCCACAATCTTACATACGGCTCCTTTAAATTGTTTTCCATGTGAAGAAAAAGTTACAGCACCCCACACCCTAATAGCTGGTATCTCCCCCTTAAACTGAAACAACTTCAGTGAGATGCATCCTGTAGGCATCTATTATCACCAACATCAGTCTGAGGAAAAGTTTGCCACACTTCTCACTTTCATCTGTGAGATGTCTGAGACGTTTCTAGTCTCCCCCGCAGCATCTCAATGAGATCAAGATCTGGGCTTTGACTAGACCCCGAACTTTCCCTTTCTTCATTCTCATCCAGTCCTTGGTGCATTTATCAGTCGTTGTGTTTCAGGGTTCGCATTAGATTTCCTGTAATAGATGGTCTCGTATTTTCCTGATGCATAGTAGAATCCATGGTAGATTCTATAGGCGCGTTTCCACTGTCGGAACTTCACAGTATGTCTCCGCTACACTGGACTGGGCCGTTTTTGGGACCGTTTTAGGAATCAATGGAGTACCAACCACTCTGGGGATATGTATGATGGTCCAGCAGAGTCGCTGGGCGGGATGCTGTGGTTAACTCATGCTGATTGGTTGTAGCTCCGTGGGAAATGAGCAGACGTCGCCAAACAACCGGCTTTATAAAATTGGAAGAGTTGCTGGTGAAGCGTTGGATTACAACATAAACAGAAATGCGGCACCACACACCACCACAGTATAGTTTCTTTTGTATAAATAAAGAAAGAATATTCAATTTTGCAGATTCCCAAATAATGAAACAAACAAACTAAAACAGTATTCCCAACAACATTACGGTCCTGGGTTAACCCAGTTTTCTTCATTCTTGTATTTTTTTTAAATTTGTCTTTTATATTTTATTTTAAACTGGTTTATGTTGTTACTTTCTTTTATTTCTTCTGTTAGACTGTTCCATAATTTAACTCCTGCTATTAAGGTTGACATACTTTTTAAAGTTGTTCTAGCACTCTGTATTTTTTTTATTCCATCTCCCTCTTAAGTTATACCCACCTTCTCTTTCTTTAAAAATATTGCATATTTCTTTTGAGAATTTTTTTCTTCTTACTTTATATATTATTTGTGCTGTTTTAATCTTCACCAAGTCTTGGAATTTAATAACCTGCATTTTGATGAAGAGTGCATTTGTATGGTCCCTGTACCCTGCATTATTTATTAATCTAATGGGCCTCTTCTGTATCATAGTTATTGTTTTTGTATGACTTTTTTATGCGTTTCCCCATACCTCGACACAGTAGCTCATATATGGCAGTAATAAAGCACATGTGCAATGGTTTCTGATCCAAGATTTCTTTGGTCTTCCCCAGGACAACAATGCCCCGTACCAATTTCCCCCTAATGTAAAATACATAATACCTTTTACAAACATTTTAAAGCTAATTTCTTAAGTTTTTATTGTTAATTTTTCAATGTTGTTAGTATTTATATTAATTATACACATATGCAGGTCAGAAAAAATACAGGTGACCTAATTTTTCCACACGATAGTGTAATGTTAATGTTCGATTCGATAAACCAATTTATTGCAATATTTTATTTCCCGATATTGTACCGATATTCAAACGCAAAATATCGTTGTTGCTTTTTTGGGGGGGGGTTTGATTTGAATGGAACTATTAATGATGACAGTAATTTTTGTAGTAAAATTGAAAATATGACTGGTAGTTTTTGGCCGTTTTCACCTTCTTCATTCCAGTGGATCGACTAGATCTAGTAATAAAACTGGATGTGTTAAATTATTAAACAGGTTGGAGTGTTTAGACTGCTGAGACAGTTTTTCTACAGTTAAATTCAGTTAAAATAATCACAGTATATTGTCTTACTCATAGTATCGCGATATATCGTATCGTCTCCCAATGTATCGTGATGCATATCGTATCGGCAGATTTTTACCAAAACCCATCCTTGATGTAAATGTATCAGAAAGCCCAGTAGCAGCAAGTCCGTCAGTGACGATGATGTGGGAGGCCGTACTCAAGTCAAGGACTATAAGGATTGTCTGGAGTTCGGTTCATTGGCAGAAAGGCAGCCATATGATACTCTATGTGCTCTGTGTAGAATAAAGTTACTCCTGAATTTAAACTGACCAATCACAGAAGCAGATTAGATATATAGAAATTTGTAGTCAATGTAAGATCAATTTCTAATATTGTCTTTGTAAGTCTGACCAGCAGGTTTGTTTGTACACTTTACCATTCTCCTATAACCGACTTTAATCCTAATTTAGAACTTTTCTTCCTATTCATTCATTCCCGTCTTACCTTTATGAGCCAGATGTGTTTAGTTTGTGTCCGTCTGAGCTAAATTCACAGCATCTATCCATGCAGATTCAGGTTTCCCCACCGGAAACCAGGCAGACGTTTCCTATGATGAAGATGAACCACCAGCGCGCAGCAGCAGTAACAGTCCTCAGAGGTCTGAGGTCTGGGCGGTGAGTTGGGAATCTACCAGCATGGTTCCATCATGAGCGAGCACCCATCGGACCTCTGGTGTGAGTGGCTTCATCGTCTCTTCCACAGTCTTCAGTTTTTAACCCACAAACAACTATTTTTTATTTATCCGATCATGTTTTTCGTCCTCCAGTCTGTGAGGACTGTCAGAAATATTTCCAGGAGGACTGTCCCTCCCACGGGCCCCCGCGCTTCATCCATGATACGCCAGTGGCCCCTGGAACAGCCAACAGGGCGGCTCTCACGGTCCCATCAGGCCTGGAGGTCTCCACTGAGGGAGGTGATGTAGATGTTCGCTGTGTGGATGCAATCTTCCCAAAGGGGGCGGTATTTGGTCCGTATCAGGGGGAGCTGGTGTCTAAGGAGGAACCAGCCAGCTCCTTCTCCTGGATTGTAAGTTCAACCGGTCTAACTCCAGTTTAGGACAATTTTAGGACCAAATAAAGTCTAAAACAGCTGTTTGTTTCCTGTCTGGTGTTCCAGATTGTTGACTTGAACAACTCGTATGTATCCATCGATGGCAGCGATGAGACCAAAGCCAACTGGATGAGGTAAAGATTCCTCTGAACATATAAAATCAGTCACTATTAGGGGTGTAACGGTACATGTATTTGTATTTTTCGGTAAGCATGTGTACCGAACTTATGCAGCTGTTTTTTACCTGAACACATGCAGAATGTTTATGTGTGGAACTCAGAGCGCAGTGCAACGTTTCCACAGCGCAACTTTAAAAAGCGACACCAAAACAAAACAGAAAGGACTCCCAGCTATCACTAAATTCTGCTATTTAGGAACCTAAATGGTTTCTCATGCAGCTCCAGTAGAAAAAGAAAGATGGACCGAACCAGAACTTTATCAGCGAACGCATCTTTCAACACCAATAAGGTGAATGAATGAATGAATAATTTTGGGCTAATCTGCAGGTTTGTTCGTACCTCGTCAGAGGAGAGCGACAGGAACTTGACGGCTTTCCAGCACAGCAGAAACATCTACTTCAGAGCGCGCAGGAGGCTGGAGGCCGGAGAGAAGCTGAGGGTTTGGTACAGCGACGACTACATCCAAAGACTTCAGCGTGTGTCTCGAGACAGAATCAATCGCAACCTGGACACAGGTGAAACATGAAGGAGATTAGTAAGAACAGAATGGATGGGGAGGAGGAGGCTTTGGTCCAATGGTGCCCAATTCCGGTCCTCAAGGGCCTCTGCAGAACTTCGACATGATGAGGAGGTAGTTGGACCATTTGAATCAGCTGTGTTGGAGCAGAGACTCATCTAAAAACTGGCTGAAGACCGGCCCTTGAGGCCTGGAATTGGACACCCGTGCTTTAGTCCCTCCGTCACTCATAAACAGATTTGTCCACAAGATGGTCCTGTTTTACCTTTCTTATATTATATCTCAAACTGTTCAGTACCATTTGAACTAACCTATGATTAGTACTCTGCTTACCTGGACAGTAGTTTGTCCCCCCCCCCCCCCACCCATATGAATAACTGAAGATCTTTTTATTCAGTAAAAAAATGATTGACCTGGTTTTTTTTCAGATCCGGAGAAACCAACAATCCTGCAAAGACTCGAGAAGGATTTTAAATCTCCTGGTTCGCCCTCAGCCCTGCAGGTTAAGCTGTGCACCAAACAGTCCTGTGAAGAAATAGATGGCCAGCCTCCCGCCAAGAAGAAGAAGATCAACCTCATCTTCAAAGACGTTCTTAAAGCTTCTCTGGAGGACTCCAGCAAGTCCAGGTCGGGGTCCTGCCTTCTTGGTGATAGTAACAGAAAAGACCTCCAGCTGGCTGCTGACTTATCTGAGAGCTGCCTCCGTGTCTCCAGCCTAAAGGTGGAGGAGACTGAGGAGAAACGGAGCGACGGAGAGCCCTCCACCTCCTTCTGCCCCAACTGCGTCAAACTGAAGAGAAGGATACTGGAGCTGGAGGAAGAGCTGTCCCGTTTCAGAAGAAAGCAGGGTAACGCGGTTGGTCCACCACGTTCTGAACACCAACCGGATCCACCGCATCCCGAACAGGCTCCCATCGACGATTTTCAAGGTGGGTTCAAAGGAAATGTGCTAATGCGGAGAAAGATCTCCACAGACATGACGTTAGGTTTGAAATATGGATGGGGAGAAACCTCCACAAGAACCTGGCTCAATGCGAGAGGCCATCAGCCATGACCACCTGGGGGGTTTGAGAAGACCGAGCAGACGAACCAAAAACCACGGATGCACCGGACCAGAAGTACTTTCTATGTTAGAGAAGAAGTAAACAGTTAATGGCAGCAGTAACTCCTTTGATATGCCCCTTTTCCACTAGGGTCGGCTCAGCACGGCCCAGAACGGGCTGGTTGTGTTTCCATTACTATCTCAGGAATGCGGAGGTAGGGGAGGACATGGGTGGGCTCAGCTTAAAGTGGCACGAAAGGTCTGTGATGTCATTCGTAATCGCCAGAGTAGTAAACAAATGTGGACGTGCGCATTGAGAGCAGGACATGACGGAGAAACAACAATAGAGGATGTCGAGGTATTTTTGTACTTTGTACTCTGACTGTGGCTCTTTCTGAAGAAGAAACTCTGCGGACGACATGCGAGAATACGTCTCCAGGCCAATCAGTGGCTACCACTCCTGGAGTGGTGGCACTGACAAAAGGACAGAAGGCTGAGCTGAAGATGTTCAGCCTTTCATTGTGAGGGACCAAACTCTACACCGGGGGTCTCAAACTCCAATCCTCAAGGGCCGATGTCCTGCAACCTTTAGATGTGTTCCTGGTCCAACAAATTTGAATCAAATGGTTCAATTGCCTCCTCAACTGGCAGTTAGGTTCTATGGGGTCCTGTTGATGACCTAATTATTTGATTCAGGTGTGTTGAAACGGAAACATGTCTAAAAGTTGCACTGGAGTTTGACACCTGTGCTCTACACAGATCAGCTGGAAAGAGAGAAGAGAGAAGGAAGGCGACATACTCTGCAACAGACCCGGCGCCAGAGAAATTTAGCTGGGGGGCTGTGATGTATTCTGGGGGGCAGTAAACAGTCTTTTTATTGAACCCCTTAGCGTTATTACATCCCATTGGCGGTACGCTGCATACCACCGGGTTAAACCTGCCTTTGTTCCGGCACCCTTTCCATGTACATATACATTTTGTACATCGTTGCAAAGCTCAGATTCTTGAGATTCCAAAATATGTATGCCAATCAAGGATCCAATCATAACTGTAGACACAATAAAAGCTTTTGTCAAACCACACAGGAAGCAAGGAAATGTGCAACTCACTGTTCAATGCCACATTCATTGACACAACAGAGCCATCTCGAACAAAAACGGGTCTTTTTAGAGCCACAAGGGTCCAACTAATGTCCTCCAGTAAAAAAGCTAGTCCACAACAAGTCTTACATACACAATCCAATATAATCTGCTGGTTAAAGCTTTGGTAATTCCCTTCTTTGTGTGTATTTCTCGTTTTTCCATCATAACTACCGTTAGCATGCACATATTAGCCTAAAAATAACACGCCTTACTTATTTTTCTTTGTGATGTTTATTGGCGGCTGGCAAACAACGAATTGGTGCATTGCTGCCTCCAATTGTTATGGAGTGTCGACCAGAACGTCACTCAAGGTTGCACTTGCATCTCTAATGCCGCGTTCACACCACCCAAAACGTCAATGCCTAGAACGGCAAGATTACATGTTAAGTCTATGGTTGAGGCCGTTAGAGGTTTTGGCCGTGGCAATTCTTGAAAATGTTCCTGGTTTCAAAGCGGCAAGAGCCAGCAACGCAGAAGTTCAGCTAGCTGAACTTTCAGCGTCGTCCTCCTACCGTCAACCAATCAGAGCGTCTCAATGTAGTGACGTCACTAGACATTTGAAGTAGGCCTGAAAGCGAACCTCATCCATACACAGCTCCTGGAGCAAATGTTTAAACTCTCCAAACTCAGAACGCCTCTCAAGAATGGGGGTATATTCACAAACGGTGCTGATGTGCCCGACGTCAACGTTGTTTATCTTTATTTAGCGAATAAACCCAAGCCACTTTCTCGATATCATCCGCCATTGTTTTAAAACATCCGCCATTGTTTTAAAACATCCGGCAACTCTCTTTTTTTTTTTGCTCAGCAAGTGGCAGGCTTTGCAAGCTTCAGCCTTAAAAATGTATACGCTTCAAACTATTCGCTTTGTGAGCGTTTTTTGATGGCGACAAAGCGTGCGGTGTGAACGCGGCTTAAGACTGGTAATGTATTAGCATCGTCCCTGCTTGTGCTAGCTTTGGTCTTGTTTTTATTAAGCCAAGCTCTAATGTCCATTTTGGCATACAAGCGTATCAAAGTGTCCTCTTTACTGCCTCCAAAAGTACAGATTAATAGCCTACAGCACCCTCTGCTGGTTGTCTTGGGGTCAATACATTGCATGATTGTAACTTAATTTGTGTAAGCTGTCTTGGGCGGGCCCGGCCCCCCAGGCCTACCCATTGGTGCCGGGCCTGCTCTGCAATATTTGTAATAATAAAGATATTAAAGAACAGATTTCGAAAAACAATTTCAAACATAAAAGCAGCCAATGAAAGATGTTTCCACAGTTCTCTGAATCAAGCTACTAGTCCAGGTGAAACCATTCAGAAAATTCTGTTTGTTAAAAAAATAATCAAATTTCCCTGACTGATAATTTCAGCAAGTATTGAACAAGTTTGTATTTACAGGAATGGAACCCTTGACACCCACTCAGATGGTCCTGGATGAAGATGACCAGGAAGTGGACTCGGCTGATGAGTCGGTTTCAGCAGACCTTGTGATTTCACCTGAGGACTCGTTAAAGCCTTACTCCGGTTCAAGCAGACGAACTCGCCGCTTCAAGCAGGAGTGGCTGAAAAAGTTCTGGTTTCTTCGGTACTCACCGACCCTCAATGAAATGTGGTGCCACGTCTGCCGCCAGTACACTGTCCAGTCTTCTCGAACCTCAGCCTTCATCATCGGCTCCAAGCAGTTCAAGATCCACACCATCAAGTTGCACAGCCAGAGCAACCTCCACAAGAAATGTCTGCAGCTCTACAAGCTGCGAATGCATCCTGAGAAGACGGAGGAGATGTGCAAGAACATGACGCTTCTGTTCAACGCAGCGTACCACCTAGCTCTGGAGGGACGGGCCTTCTCAGACCTCCGTCCTCTTGCTGAACTACTGAAGAAGTGCGAGCTTAAAGTGGTGGATCAGTACATGAATGAAGGGGACTGCCAGATTTTGGTCCACCACATCGCTCGAGCTCTGAGGGAGGAATTGGCCGAGAAGATGCGTCTGTCTCCTTTTCTGAGCGTCATTATGGACGCTCAAAATGACGACCTTTTCTCAGATTTGGTAGCGGTTTATGTCCAGTTCACAACCAGTGACAGTTCCCCACAAATGGAGTTCCTGTCCTTTCAGAGACTGACCATGTCTAGTGTGGACGGATACCTCCAGGTTCTGGACCGGGCTTTTGGTGTCTTGGGACTCCGGTTTCAGGACTTGCTGGTTGTGGGTCTTGGAGTGGATGGCACCAACATCTCTTCAGGGATTAGAGCAAGTCTGTATATAGCCGTCCAAAAGACTTTTCCTTGGATCCTCTGCCTTCCCATAATGATCCATCGGCCTCATCTGGAGGTTCTAGACGCCATCAGTGGGAAGGAGCTCTCCTGTCTCGAGGATCTGGAAAACAACCTGAAACAGCTTCTCAGTTTCTACCGCTACTTCCCGCGTATGATGGCCGAACTGCGATCCACTGCTCCGACTCTGTCCAAGGAAACTGAGTTTCTGGGTGATATCAGAGCCGTACAATGGATCATTGGAGAACCAAATGTTCTGAATGCTCTCATCAAGGATTACCTGGAGGTTTTGGCACACCTGAAGGAGATCAGCGGCCAAACACAGAGGGCTGACGCTGCAGCTATTGCCCTCACGCTCCTCCAGTTCCTTATGGACTACCAGTCTGTGAAACTCATCTACTTCTTGCTGGACATTATAGCTGTTCTCTCACGACTGGCCCTCACCTTCCAGGGAGAGGACCTCCTGGTGTCACAGGTGGAAGCCAGGATAGAGGAGGCGATTCAGGAAATTGGCCAGTTGGTGGACTGTCCGGGTGAATATCTTCAGGGGTTTGAGGAAAACTTCAGGGAAAGCTTCAATGGTGTTGCTTTAAAGAACCTTCGTGTTGCAGAGTCCAAGTTTCAGTCTATTCGGAAAAAGATCTGCAGCAGAAGTCAGGGGATCCTGTCTCAGAGGCTGGACCTGCAGAGCCGCTCCTTTACCAAAGCCTGCAAGGTGCTGGACCTGGGCAGCTGGCCCAGCAACCATGAGGACCTGCAGACATTCGGTGAGGAGGAAATCCACGTCATATTCAACCACCTGGACTCCATTCCTTCTGCAGGACAGGAAGACAGGATGGAGGCCAGAAGCAGCCTCCTGGTGGAATGGAAGGACCTGAAGGCAGACTACTTCAGCATGAACGGCTTTAAAGACATTGTCATTCACATCTGCAGGTACAAGCAGCGTTTCCCACTGCTGAACCAGATTGTGCAGGTCGTCAGGGTCCTGCCCAGCTCAACGACCTGCTGCGATAAAGGTCGAGGCGCTCTGCAGAGGATTTGTAAGAACAACCGTTCTCGGCTGACCCTGGAGCAGATGAACGACCTGCTAACTGTGTCCGTTAACGGGCCGCCCGTTGCAAACTTTGACACAAAGCGAGCGTTGGACAGCTGGTTTGCGGATAAGTCCGGGAGCAGCAACTCGCTCTCAGCCGAGGTGTTGAACAGGATGTCGGATGCTGATTCGAAGTCAGTCCTGCACAGCGCTGACATCAACGCAGAATTTCTATTGTAAACAGGATTAATAAACCATGCAGTCTGATTAGGGGGCAACTTATTCGGAAAAAAATTGGAAGACAAAGTTGTTTAAACTTTTATACACCAGAAAGTGAGGACATTAGGATAATTTATTACAGACAGAAAAATCTGGAAAAAAATCATTAAACATCTAAAATCAGCTGTGAAAGCTGTTAAGGTTTTAATCCCAACAGAGTTTTTCCTTAAAATGGAGGCGTTAAGTTACTTAATGTCTTTTAAAAAATCAAGTTTATGTCTTAATATTCTTATCGTTTTACCATCAGCTGTCATAATTTTCAAAGAACCCCTCCATCTCACCCATTGGATCAAATGCAGAATTCCTTAAATTGCCTTAAATCTTACTTGATCCACCCCTAGTGGTCAGTGTTAAGAAATACAGCATCATGTAGGTTTTATTAATTCTGTTTTTGTATTTTATTGCTCTTAAAGGTTTTAGGTAATCCAAAAGAGTAAATGTCAGATAAAGATAACATAAGTACATTTTTAAAAATGATGGGTTTATTCATTAAAGAGAAAAAATATTATTTCTATCCAAATCAACCTATGTAAAAAAGTAATTACCTCCTGGTGGCACAACAACTGGTTGTGCCACCTATGGTGTCTACAACTGCTATGAAAGCGTTGGCAATGACTGTTTTAGATCATTGTGGAAGATGTTTGGCCTGCTCTTTGCAGAATTGCTTTAGTTTAACAACATGGGAGAGTTTTTAATCGTGAACAGCCTGTTTAAGGTCATGCTACAACATCACAATCGGATTTAAGTCCGTAGTTTGACTAGGACACTACAAAATCTTAATGTGTGGTTTGGATCATGTCCTGCTGCATTACCCAAGTGTGCTTTGATACCATCTAGTGGTTGAAGTGTGAACTACATGGGGTTCATGGAAGCAGAAGTGCGTGTGGAATTGTTCTGATAATCTTAGTAGATCATCTTAACCTAAACTGGGTTGTGCAATAAAATATATTTAGGCTTACTAATGTCTTCTACATGTGATATGTTAAAATAGACATGTGACCCACATTTTACAAGTTATTTCTAATTTTGGGTATGAAGCTTTTTAGCAACACTAGGCAACGAAGGAATGGAAATGAGTAATACTAGTATTAAGAAGCAAGACATACAATGTAGGTATAATTGTAGCAATAGTAAATTCTGTGCATGTATTTTGATTACGCAACTCTGAATCACAAAAATATAAATAATGATAAACAACTATTTATGTAAGTACATACTCCTATATAAAAAAATTTTTGTGAAACGGGATAAAAGCTTTTAGGATAATATAGTATAGGGATCTTTCAGTATTTAGCTGTATTTGAAACACTGCAGGATGAAAACCAACGATTGTTCAAAAATGTATGTTGAAATTCAATTTGTAATGATAAAAAAGCAATAGTTGTTAAAAAAACATGTATTTTGACTATATTTCAAAGTCTTGTTTGAGAAATGGCAGCATCAATAAAATAAACAACATACAAAAGGCCCGTTTCCATTATCAGAACTTGAGGCTGTGTGCCTGCTCCTCTCAGGCGCCCTGTCTCCATACAAAAGTTGTCCTTTAGGGAATTAGCTAAAACGTCTGCATATCACGAGTCTGTCGGCAGTTAGCAGTATCACTTATCAGCGCCAAAAGGCGCCAATAGCAGCAGAAATAACAAGAGTTAGGCATGGAATCAGCAGGGATTAATGTTTCTCTTTGCTATGTTGTTATAAACTGCTTTCCCAGCAACTCTTCTTATTTTACAAAGGCAGTTGTTTAGCTACATCTGCTCATTTCCCTCTGAATTACAACCAATCAGTGTAAACTAACTACATCTCCCACCCAGAGACTCTACTTGGCCATTTCCGAGTACACCCCCCCCCCCCCAAAACTGAAATGGCCCCGAAAACTGCCCTGTCTACTCGGCCCGGTGTAATGTAGACACGCATACCGTGAAGTTCTGGTAGAATTACCCTGAAGTTCCGATAGTGGAAAAGCGCCTAAAGATTGGAAAACCAGTTTCATTCCTTAAGTGCCTAGTGGGTCTAAGTAGCATCATACCAAACTTTACACTAATGGTGTTAATGTCGAATTAATTCCACATCTGAATGACAGCAGAAACATAAGTTTTAAAATTTTTGGTACAATTGGATATATGTTCAACATTAAGGGGTTAAATCATGACCTATGACCTCTATGACCTTAACTGAGGCAAATGAGGCCTGCAGAGCTTTAGATGTTGCTCTTGGTTGTTCTGTGACTTAATCTTTGATGCGCTCTTGGACTTAATACATCCAGTTTTATTACTGGAACAAAGAAGGTGAAAACAGCCACAAACTACCAGTCATACTTTTAATTTTACTACTAAAATGACTCATCATTAATGGTTCCATTCAAATCCTAAAAAGAAAATTGATATTTTGCTTTAGAATATTGATACAATATCGAGAATTAAGATACCGCGATACATCGGCGTATCGATATTTTCTTACATCCTTACTTTTCAGATTTCAATGACTTTGCTTCTCATCTTTTCTAGAATTTCTGATGTGTTGCTTTATGAAATCTTTTAGTCTACTTTGTGTTTTCTGCCAGGTCCTTTTAGGTGATTTCTTGATTATACACGTTTGACAGTAAACGGGCCTGGGTGTTTCTTGTGAAACTGAATCCCAAAATGTGGCTAATCAAAGTTAATTCATGATTTAACGAGCGGAACAATTATTTTTTCACCAAGGGCCAGGCTGGCTTTTTTCCCCCCCTTTCATAAATGAAATCATTTGAAAACTGCTTTTTGTATTTACTCAGGTTATCTTTGTCTGATGTTTAATATTTAAACAGTAGCTAACTTTATTATTATTTGGCTTCACTTCTCAAACATTAGATCTGCATCCTTTTCTGGATTCTCGTGAGGATCCCCTGCTGGACTCTCCTATGGATCCTTTTCTGGATTCTCATATGGATTGTCTGTGGATCTTCTGATGGCTTATTCCAGAGGCTCCTTCTGTGGGAAATCCTCTGGATCCTTATTTGGATCCTACTGTGGGCCCTTTTCTAGATCCTCCTGTGGAGCCCTGATGGGGAGCTGCACGAGTTGGCAGCATAACAGGCTGTCACACATGAGGAACAATGAATTGGTA